>RJWK010015442.1:0-36462 GCA_004363435.1 Platanista minor
ACGGGGAGGGGGAAGTGTAAGCTGGGATGAAGTGAGAGAGTAGCATTGACATATATACACTACTAAATGTAAAATAGCTAGCTAGTGGGAAGCAGCTGCAAAGCACAGGGAGATCAGCTTGGTGCCTTGTGACCACCTAGAGGGGTGGGATAAGGAGGGTGGGAGGGAGACGCAAGAGGGAGGAGATATGGGCATATATGTATACATATAGCTGATTCACTTTGTTATAAAGCAGAAAGTAACACAACATTGTAGAGCCGTTATACTCTAATAAAGATGTTAAAAAAACGAAAAAGCATATAGTGAATAGTAAAGAAGATGACTTGATAGGCAAAATTTTGACATTTTTGGCCATATCTAAAACTGGAAATGTTTATTTCTTTCCTCTAACCACTTCAGCTATATAAATTGGAAGTAACAAAGATGTTTAATTTAAACTGATTCGCACATTTTTGCCAAGAAAACAAAACAAAACAAACAACCATCTCCATTAGGAAGAAATTAGGAAAGTTTTTCATAATTTTAAAATGCTGAAACAGGATGGTTGCAGGGAACAAAATATCAAACCATACTGCATAATTTTATTTCCATGCTTACTATCTTTCTGTTACACTGTGCTACATGATTTGGGGGATGCCTACAATCACCTGGAAAAATCTGACTTACTAATGAATAGCACCAGTTTTCTAAGAGTCTAAATGGATTTATAATCTTTCTTCAGTATATTTATGAATAGAAGCTATTACTTGGGAGACAGTGCACATTAGTATATTTTGCTATTTTGTGTTTCTGGCAATATTTTGATTTTTATTTCATCCATTTTTCTGTATACACCTAACTAGATTTGATGGACTGAAGCCATAGCCAGTATCAAATGTGTTGCATTAAAATATAATCATTGTCAGAGAATGAGAAGACAAGCCACAGACTTGGGGAAAATATTCGCCAAAGGCATATCTGATAAAGTACTGCAACCCAAAATATACAAGGAACTCTTAAAACTCAACAAAAAGAAAACAAACAACATGATCAAAAAATGGGCAAAAGATCTGAACATATACCTTACCAAAGATATAGATGACACATAAGTGTATGAAGAGTCTCAACATTTTATGTTGTTAGGGAAATGCAAATTAAAACAAGGAGATAAGGCTACATACCCATCAGAATTGTCAAAATCCAAAAACACTGCCAATTCCAAATGCCAGTGAGGATGTGGAGCAAGAGGAATACATCGCTGGTGGGAATGCAAAATAGTACAGCCATTTTTGGAAGTCTGTTTGTCAGTTTCTTACAAAACTAAACATATTCTTACCATACTATCCTTCAATTGCACTCCTTGGTTTTTACTCAAAGGAATTGAAAACTTACATCCACATAAAAACCTGCACAACAGATGTTTACAGCAACTTTATTCCCAACTGCCAAAACTTGGAATTGACCAAGATGTCTTTAGCAGGGGAACGGATCCATAAACTGTGGTTCAACCAGACAATGGAATAGTATTCAGCACTAAAAAGAAATGAGCTATCAAGCTGTGAAAAGACATGGAGGATTCTTAAGTGAATATTACTAAGTAAAAGAAGTCAACCTGAGAAGGTTAAATGCCATATGGTTCCAACTACATGACATTCTGGAAAAGCCTCAAGGAGCATTTCTCATAAATGAGATCATGTTACTGCTCTGTTTATAATCCTCCACTTGAATACATTTCACACACCTGACTGAGCCTATAAAGACACATGTGGTCTGGCTCTGCTTACCTCTGACTTGGCCTTTTAACTCCTTCTCACTCATCTTGTTCTAGCCACACTGGCCTTCTTTCTTAAATTTATGGACACTAATTCCGTACTAGGATGTTAGGAAAAACCCCAGCTCTATTGGGGTATAACTGATGTATAATAAATGGCACAATTTAAAGTGTACAGTTTGATAAGTTTTGACATATATCTATATCCATGAAACTATCATGACAATCAAGAAAATGTAATCCCTCTTGCCAACACTTCCCTGTTTTCCATATCCTCAGGTAACCACTGATCTGCTTTATACTACTATAGATTATTTCACATTTTCTAGGATTTTATGCACCTGTTTTTGTCTGACTTATTTCACTCATAATTATTTTGAGATTCATCCCTGTTGTTACCATGTATTGATAATCTATTTTATTTATTTTTACAATGGCATAATATTTCATTGTATGTGTATACCACAATTTGTTTATCCATTCACTTATTGATAGATACTTAGGTTGTTTCCAGTTTTGGGCTATTTCAAATAAAGCTGCTATATACATTTGTGTACAAATCTTTGAACATACATATGTTTTCATTTCTCTTGGATAAATATCCAGGAATAGAATAGCTGGGTTCTAATAGGTGTATGTTTATCTTTTTAAGAAACTACCAAATTGTTTTCCAAAGTGATTGGACCATTTTATATTCCCACCAGTAACACATGAGCATTCCATTTGATCCACATCTACATCAAGGCTTGGTGAGATCAATATTTTTAACTTAAGCCATTCTAATAGATATGTAGTGGTAACACTGTGTTTTTAATTTTCATTTCCCTAATGACTAATAGTACTGAACACATTTACAAATGCTTAGTTGACATCTGTCTTCTTTCGTGAAGTTTCTATTCACATCTTTTGCCCATATTTTATTGGGTTGTTTGTTTTCTTATTATTGAGTATTGAGAGGTCTTTCGATATTCTGGATATGAGCACTTTATCATCTCTATATATATGATTCCCAGAATGTAGCTTGCCATTTCATTCTTTTAAAAATGTCTTTCAAGGAATAGAAGTTCTTAACTTTAATAAAATCTCCTGTATTTTCTTCTAGAACTTGTATAGTTTCAGGTTTTACTTTTAGGTCTATGATACATTTTGAGTTAAGTTTGTATCAAGGTATGGATCAAATGCGGGTTTTTTCTTTCTTTCTTTTTTTTTTTTTTTTTGCGCATAGATATTCAATTGTTCCATCACCATTTGTTGAAAAGATTCTTTTCTCTACTGAGAGAAACTGCTTTTGCAGTTTTGTCAAAAATCAATTGACCATATATTTGTGGGTTTATTTTTGGACACTCTTCATGTCAAACCATATCGTCTTGATTACCTTAGCTTTATGATGAGTCCAGAATTAGGTGTGTAATTCCATTGTTGTTGTTATTGTTTTAAAGTTGTTTTGTCTATACTAGCTCCTTTGTATTTAATAAAAATATTAGAGTCAGTTTGTCAATTTAAAAAATCCTGCTGGAATTTTGATTGAGAGTGATTTGAATTGATAGATCAATTTGGAGAGAATTAACATCTTCACAGTAGTGAGTCTTCTGACTCGTGGAAAAGGCATATCTTTCCATTTCTTTAGGTCTTTAATTCTGTCAGCAATGTTTTTTACATTTTACTGTGTAGGGTCTTTCACATCTTTTGTTAGATTTATCCCTGTTTTGTATTTTCGATGCTATTATAAATAACTTTATTTTATAATTCATTTCAATTTCCAGTTGTTCATTGTTAGAACATAGATATAAAATTTATATTTTGTACTTATCTTGTATCTCACCCTTTGATAACTCACTTATTCTAGAAGTTTTTGTTTGTCTGTTTTAGTTTCCGCAGGATTTTCTTTTAAACTGATCATGTCATCTGCAAATGATGAGTTTTTCTTCTTCCTTTACATTCTGTAGGACTTCTTTAAATTTTTTTCTTGCCCCATTGCACTGAGTAGATGGGGAGAAGTGGTGAGAGTGTATTTACTCTCACCTTGTCCCTGATTTTTCCACAATGTGAGCTGGAGGTTCTGGCACATACACTTTCTGCATCTATTGAGATGATCATATGATTTTCTCCCTTTATTCTGTTAATATGGTGATTTATATTGATTGCTTTTCAAATGCTAAGCCTGGTGTAAACTTCCCATAGTCATAATATAATATCCTTTCTATATATAACTGAATTCAACTCTCCAGTATTTTGTTAAGAATTTTTACACCTATGTTCATGATGGTTACTGGTCTACAATTTTCTTTTCCTATAATGTCTTTGTCAGGTTTCGGTATCAGGGTTCTTTTGTCATAAAAAAGAGTTGGGAAATTGTCCCTCTTCTACCTTCTGAAAGATTTTATAAGGTTCCTTGGGTCTTTTTGATGCTCATTATGTTTCAATTCTCCAAAAGTTAAGAAAAAAAATTTTAATGTCCATAGTATCCTTTTTCCTGAAACGTTTATCTACTATGTAATGAAAGTTCATGGATAAAAAAATTTGGATCATCTGTAGGTCTTATTTATCCACATATTGTAATTATTTACCTTCTTCTAAAATTAGCATAGACATTTGAAGTGTCAGAACAGCAAACCAAAGCTAACACTTACATATATATTTGTTTATATGTATTATTTTATTAATATATATTCTGTAAATATATATGTTTGTTTGAGAAAATGCATAGTATCCTAGGAGGTGCTTCTCTGAGTGTATAGTGTGATTTCTGGATTTGAGCAATTTTTCATATTATTTCATAACAGAATGTCTAAAAATAGTATGTCTAAAGATCTACTGTTATGCTTTTTAATCAGTGTGACAGGAATTAAGAATATTAAGGATTATTTAAATTCCCAGATGCACCAAAAGCTTTATTAGAGCCGGATGTTCCAGGCTTCTTGAAAGTAAAGATTTTCCTCAGGGCTGTTGAAGTCAATTACACTCATTTTAGCCTCATCTCCTTTTTTTTTATCCAATCACTTTCTCTCCAGAGTGAAATGAGCTATGAAATGGCCAAAAGATAATCAGGGAAAAGAAAAGAAAAAAATCAAGATCTTGAGTTAGACACAAATTGGAAGAATAGGTCTCAAAAAATAATAGAAGATATTAGTCGAAAATAATCATTCCTTTTATTTTTGCTTCGTGACTACGTATGAACTATGGTCCACTTCCAGGATTTATAATGCACTCAGGAGTTTTTGTTTTTGTTTTCATTCTTTTTTATTTTGCTTTGTTATTGCTTATGATAACATATGAATAAAAACGAGCAAACAGATTTCTGGATGAAAACCCAAAACAATAGAATGAAAGTCAGAGAGGATCGATTTATTCTAACTTAGTGTTCTGAAGAATATACTCTCGTAATTTAACTGTGCTTTATATTTCTGGAAAAGCATATGAACTTAAAATAGGATTGATCTTGTTAAGCAAACCGGGGAAGAATTAGAACAGATGTTTGTGTTGCGATTTGAAATTTTGGGGACCTAGGAGTGATTACCTCCTGAAGGCCAATAATTTTCTTTCTTTCTTTCTTTTTTCTGAATTTGGAGAACTCATGCTTGAAGTTGTGCACTGTGAGCAAGAAACAGACTTCAGGCGTGTTTGTATCATCAGGTACTTTATTCAGATGAAGTCTTGCTACCCTTGGAGTTAGCAATTGTTCTGGGGGGCCTTTTTATTTAAATAAGATATTTTTGCCTTCACATCTCAACTTAATTTTGTGCTTTTTTAACCCACTGATTAAAAAAAAAGACATGATACGTGGTTTGATTAGGCTTGGGAAGTAATGACTGGTAGCAAGAGAGGACCCCAAAGCCAGAGGAAGAAAATTAAGGAAACAGAGAGAGGCCATCTTATCTTCTGTTTTCTTTACAAAGAAATGTCTCAAGACGAGAGTAGAAACAATGTCTTGGGCAAATATATTTAAAAAATGTTTAGTAGGCACATTTTTCAGTTATGTTATGATGAGAAACAGATGTAGTGCTGTTAAATCATGTCAAATATGAACTGCCTGTGTACCCTGTGTATGTGTGTAAATATTTAACTAGAAAAACAGTCACATGAGAAAGACTCTGGAGAAATCTTGGAAGCAGGAAGCCACAAATTATAGGTCTGAAATTTACCATGCATGGCTTAGGAGTCCAGATAAGTAAAACCAAATGAAGAGACAGAAAGTTTTATAAATAGTTCGTGTTTTTTTGGTAGGGGGAGGGAAGAGAAAGTGTTAGGGAGAATTTTAATATACTTCAAGTACAATCAGTACATTTAGTTATAACCAGAGCACTAAGAATCATATGACAGGAATTCAGCTACGTATCTGAATCTAGGGTATATTACTTACCAACTTACATAGGAAAAGTTACAGTGGGCTCAGTTTATCCTCTGTTAGTTTCTAAAGTCAGCGTGTAAGGCAAAAATCATATATGTTCAGACTTATCCTTCACGGTCTCCCTGGAAGGCATCCTGTTGGAAACAGATAGTTCTACTAACACAGCTAGTAGATCTTTTGGAACAGATCCCCATATTTCTGTAGGTTCTAGGTGATGAAGTTGGCTTTAGTTTATGGGCCAAACTGTAGGGGTAGGGGTGGAGGGAAGGTAATTACTGACTTCAGAAGCATGTTGTATGGAAAAGCAGAAATGAACACAGATTTGCAGTTTCCATGCCACCCATAATCTGGGGCTTATACTCCTTGAGTGGAAGAGTGAAATGAATTTGCCCTATTTTATTGCTTTGTTTTCAGATTTAATTTTCGTCTCATCCAAATAATATTGTCTAATTACCTTCTGAGCTTTAAGTTATTTGATGGAAGTATGGTCTCCATGTAGTGAAATGCACAGGTCATAAGTGTTAGAGTTCTATGAGTTTTAACAGATGCATGTTTTCATGTAACTCACTCTGTTACCAAGATACGGAACATTTCCATTGTGCCCCATTACAGTCAATCCCGCCACCCTCTCCTCTGCCGAGAGGCAGCCATTGCTCTGATTTCTTTCTCCATCGACTAGTTTTGTCTGTTCCAGAACTTTTTATCAATGGCATCACGACATGTTCTCTTAGGAATCTGGCTTCTTTTGTTCAGCATAAAGTGTGTGAGATTAATTTTTGCTGTTGTACGTACCAGTAAGAGTTCATTTCCGTTTACTGCTGTCTATTCTATCATATGAATATATCACAATTTGTTTTCCTCTTATTCTGTTTTTGGACATTTGGGTTGTTTCTAGGTTGAAGCTATTACAAATAAAGTCACTATAAACATTCATGTACGAGTCTTTGTGTGGATATATGTTTTCCTTTCTCTTGGGTAAATACAAAAGAGTTAAACTGGTGATCATAGGTCACGTTTTGTTTAACTTCACAAGAAACTGCCAAACATTTAAATAAAATGGCTGTAGCTTTTAACACTCCCATCAATAATGTCTGAGAGTTCTAGTGGTTCCCATTACACCAACATGTTTTATTTTTTGCCATTATAGGAGTATCTCATTGTGGTTTTGTCACACTTTCCTTATGATTCATTATGTTGAGCACTGTTTCATGTGCTTGTTGGCCATTTGTAGATCTTTTGTGAAGTGTCTGTGCAGGTCATTTGCCAATTAAAAAAAAATTAGAGTTGATTTACAATGTTCTGTTAGTTTCAGATGTATAGCAATGTGATTCATATATATATATATATATATATATATATTCTTTTTCACATTTTTTTCCATTATAGGTTATTACAAGATATTGAATATAGTTCCCTGTGCTATACAATAGGTCCTTGTTGGTTACCCCTTTTATATATAGCAGTGTGTATCTGTTTGTTAGTCCCAACATTTGCCCACTTTTAATTGGTCTATTTTTCATTTTATTGTTGAGCTGGAAGAATTTTTTATACATTCTGAATATAGGTCCTTTGACTGATTAATGTTTTGTGAACTTTATTCTCCCAGTGTGACTTGCTTATTATTATTTTGCTTATTTTTATTATTATACTGCCTTATACTCCTCCCCTCCTTCATTTTTAAGGAGCAGAAAATTTTAATTTTTTTTATACTTAGTGCTTTCTGTATCATGGGTAAGAAATCTTTGCCTAACTCAAGATTTTGAAAATATTCCATTATATTTTCTTCTGGAAGCTTTATAATTTTAATTTTTTTGTTTAGGCTTATGAGGTAGGAATTGAAGCGTTTTTTTTTTTTTTTTTTTTTTCACACAGATATCCACTTTTTCCAGCAGTATTATTGAAAAGTCTTTTTTTTCCTGCATTGCTTTGGTGCTTTTCTTGAAAATCAATTGACCATAAAAATGTGCATCTATTTCTTAACTTTCATTTTTGTTCTATTGTCAATTGTATATCCTTATACCAGTGTCATGCTGTCTTGATTGCTATAGCTTCATCATAGATCTCTTTTAGTTCTTATTAACTGTGTTTTGTAGTTTTTAGTGCAGAGACTTTAGATATCTTTTGCTAGATTCATCTATAAATATTTTTTGCTTTTTGATGCTTTTGTAATGGGTAGTATTTTTAAATATAATGTCCATTTGTTCATTACTATTATATAGAAATACTATTACTTTGTATATTGACTTTGTTTCCTAAGGTCTTGCTAAATTCACTTATCAGTCGAATAGTTTTTTTTTTCATAGATTTCTTTGGATTTTTCTGTGTACATAATCACACCATTTGTGAATAAAGATAGCTTTATTTCTTCTTTTTTAAGTTCTATAATTTCTGTTTAATCTTCTTGCATTACAACACTGGCTAAACCTACCAGAATAATTTTGATTAGAAATATTGAGTGAATATTCCAGTGTTATTTCTGATCTTAATTGGTGAGTGGTGAGTCTTTCACCATTAATTATGATATTAGCTGTAGCTTTTTGTACATGTCATTTTTCAGATTGAAAAATTTTTCTATTAATAATTTGCTGATAGTCTTTTTAAAAATTTTATTATGAATGGGTGTTGAGTTTCATCAAATGGTATTTCTGAGTCTACTAATGTGATCGTGCAATTCGCTTTTATTTTGTCAGCATGCATAATTATATTGATGAGTTTTCAAAAGTGAAAAAAAAACTTGTATTCCCAGGATATGCTGTACTTTCTATATATTGCTGGATATTATTTGCTAATGTTTTAAACAGACTTTTGTGTCTGTGTTCATTAGAAATATTTGTGTATAATATTCTTTTCTCAATTTCCTTCTCTGTTTTGGTAACAGAGTTATTCTAGCCTCATAAAATTAGTTTAGGGCTTCCCTGGTGGCGCAGTGGTTGGGAGTCCGCCTGCCGATGCAGGGGACGTGGGTTCGTGCCCCAGTCTGGGAAGACCCCACATGCCGCGGAGCGGCTGGGCCCGTGAGCCATGGCCGCTGAGCCTGCGCGTCCGGAGCCTGTGCTCCGCAAGCTCCGCAACGGGAGAGGCCACGGCAGTGAGAGGCCCGCGTACCGCAAAAAAAAAAAAAAAAATTAGTTTAAAAGTGTTTCACCTACTCTTCTCTGGAAAATAGAGTTAGTAACCCTCTCTACATCACAGGGTTATTTTGAGAATTGATTGCATAAATGTATATTAAAGATTAAAAAACTTATATGTGATATATTGTACACACAAAAATATTCTATCATTTTTGTTAATATTATACTAATATACCATGTAAGCATTCTAGTAAACAAAATTATATATTGTGACATTTCTAAGCTAGTGGCAACATCATTTATTTAGTTATTTGGCATGCTTAACTGGAAGACAGTATATTTGGTTCCATGGTAATAAAAAAATAAATCAGATGTGGTCTACTTTTTATAGAGCTTCTTCAGAATAATGAGTAGACTCATTATGAAATCCAAAGTTCATTCTTAAATATCAAATATATCTCCAATATGTATTTGTATTAATATTTAAATGTATTCTAATTCTTCAGATTGTTGGTCCATGTATGGGGGAATTTATGGTAATTATCCACCAACATATTATTATACTGCCTTATACTCCTCCCCTCCTTCAATCTTGTTGTAAATTTGAGTTTATTCTAGTTGTATGGCTAGAATATATATATTTGATTTTATACATGTCTTCTGAAAATATTCTGGGATCATACTTATTATTTCAAAAAGTGATGCTTAAAGTCAAACTTTATTCGAAAGTCAATATATCTGTCCATTTTGACATGCAATACACCCTAGTTTCAATGGAGTAAAAATTATTTTGTTAGAGATTGTGGAGTCGCTTTCACAGAGGGTAAGTAGGTGGGGGGAGGAGAGGATTGTGTTTTTACCTAGGCATCTGAAATGCAAATATATATTTATTAATCTGAAATTATTTCCTTCTATATTTAGAGACACTTTTGAATCAGTTAGCAATGTTTGCTCATCTGACTAAGGCGACAGCTGTCCCAACGTGGAAAAGGAGGAGGAAGTGACCTGCCAAAGAGCAAATGGGTGATGCTTCCCTCCAAGCACAGGAGAGGGCAACCCAATCAGTATTTTACTGAGTGTTACCTAAAGTAAACGTTAAGAATTTACACATTTTTATCTTGAGTCTATTTCTGTATTTTGATTTTCACTAATTTCCCAATAAATATTTATTTTAGACTTTATCTTGACTTTGTCTTCACTCTCTGAAGACAGGTAAGAGAATCAGTATCCCATGGCCAAATACAGGGGCACTAGTGGGCCTGGACTATCATCTCCCATGCCTGTTTTGGATCTGTAAGACTGAGGCAGATAAAATAGGGGACTTAGGACACTGTCATAACCAGTGGTGGATACTGGCAATTCCCTTCTGTGATCCTTGCCCCAAAGGAAGTTGACTTAAGCTCTGACTCTCATTTTTCACTTTGCCTTAAACCTTATATTATGACTATGTATGAAGCAAGGACCTTATTGATCTTCACACTGGGGATCTGGGCTACTTGTAACTCCGTTTATTCATGTTAATAAAAAGCTATTATTAGAGAAAATCCTTGGCTTTACAGGATTTAGAAGATCTTCAGATTTTTAAATACTCCTACTCTTCCTACTTTATCTCTGTGCTTTTCATGGGCCCTCTCTTTTCCTGTAGAAATGTCATATGCACAAAAGGCTTGGTCCTATGTCCCACAGAAGTGACCTACAAATATTGACTGAACACCAAAACTAGGGTGCAAGGGTAAACAAAAACATTCACTGCTCCTGTTCTCCTGAGGCTTTCAGTCTGATGTGGAGACAGATATTAATCAAATAATCACTCTAATAAATGCATAATTACAAAGTCCATGGGACCCCGAAGGGAAAGGAACCCTGTTCAATGAGAGCTTATCCTTGAGACCATTAGGGATAAAAGGTATTTTCGAGAACTCCTTCTTTTGTGGTCTTGATCTTACTTCATTTTATCTTTTACAAACCTGAGAACTTTTCAGAATGTTTGATTTTTCATGTAAAGAAAAGCTTGAGATCAACTGATGAGATGATCAAAGCATATGAGAATTCAATTAGAACCACAGCAATTAATACATTTTTGAACTTTCCTTTAATGCTCAAAGAGGCAAAAGAATTCTTAGGATACTAAGACTAGAGAAAGAAATACCAGAGAAAGGAGAGGTTTAAAAAAGTGAGAAGATGTTGAAATGTTTTCCAGGTAGGTAGATCTGATCTTTGGTTAGTTTGTCTTTAGTATCTTTGTTGATAATGTGTATATATGTATATTTATATATACTTTTGTATTTCTGTTGATTGGCTCAAACTTGTATATACATTATCATCCCATTCATCTTTTCAATATGCTGGGCATTTTTTTTGAAAGTTGGTTGGGCTCAGGATCATAATGTCTGATTTGATTCGTCTGCTGTCATTTACCTTAGTCAAGTTCCCCTGACTCTGCTCAGTTTCTCCATCTAAAACAAGCTGTTACTATTCCAGGGATTTTTATTTTATTTTATTTTTGGCTGCGTTGGGTCTTCATTGCCGCGTGCGGGCTTTCTCTTGTTGCGGCGAGCAGGGGCTACTCTTCGTTGTGGTGCGCGGGCTTCTCATTGCAGTGGCTTCCCTTGTTGCGAAGCATGGGCTCTAGGTGCATGGGCTTCAGCAGTTGCAGCATGCGGGCTCAGTAGTTGCGGCACGAGGGCCCTAGCGCACAGGCTCAGTAGTTGTGGCACACGGGGCTTAGTTGCTCCGCGGCATGTGGGATCTTCCCTGTCCAGAGATCGAACCCGTGTCCCCTGCATTGGCAGGCGGATTCTTAACCGCTGCACCACAAGGGAAGCCCCTCCAAGGATTTGTTTTTATGGTCAAAATGAAATTGGATTAACATTTTAAAGAGTATACAAATGTAAGTGATATGTTTATTAGCCAAAGAGCAGGCTTAACTTCTTTGCTAACGTCAGAGGAAATATCAAGGTGATGTAGCAGAGGCCGTCTTGTGGAGCAGAGGCAGAAACAGGAACAGAAGATGAAATACTGCCTCCTTAGGGCTTTCTGTTTCTTTTATAAGTGCATACATACAACTACATGTCATTTTGGAATTTATTTGTTTACATAATAACACAGAAAAACCTTATTAACTGGAATAAGGATTCAGCTTAACAGGGACTGGATTTAACTCAAAATACCTACCCTGAATAGATATAATAGTATAGACAAATAATAAAGGTAAACATTTCAAATATTAAATAGGGCAGTCTTTTGTAGCCCCTGAAGACATTTTGGAGGCTAATTATATAGTGTTAATTTAAAAGACCATTTATCTCTTCCTTAGATTCTCTAAAACATTAGTATGACATCGATTTGTTGTCATAAGGTAAATAAAAATATGTATGTAAAAGTAATATAAATAATATTTTCATAATTTAATTGAACAATAAGTTATTTTATACTTAGAAATTAATACATCCATTAATTTATTGATAATGTGAAAATAGAGAAAGTAAGAAGATACTAGATTAGGAGACAGGTGCCATTCATCAAGATTAGGGTGAAGATCACATTTTTAGGGAAAGATTATAAATTCATTTTTTTTTTACATGTTTAGGAAACTGGTACATGGAAATGGGGGATGGCCAGTGGACAATCAGATGGATGTCTCTGGATCTCAGAATGTAATTTTGGCTTGAAATATGGTTTTGAGACCCTTAGGCATTGGTGACAGTTAAATAAAATGTAGCATGAGAAGGTAAGGATGTGAACAGAACCCCAGGGAGCATCAATATTTAAGGGATTAAAGGAGACAAGGGCGAGCAAGGCATCTGAGGAGAGCTAACAGGAAGACGGGAGAAAGTAGAGTCCCGAGAGCCAAGGGAAAGGGACTATCAAGACGGGATCCCATGCTGTAGGGAGGTTTGTGAGCAAGGGATTGAAAAGTGCCTATGGAATTCTGCAGTGAGGAAATGCCTGCCAGTTTTGGCGTGAGCATCCTGAGACAGCTGTGAGCATCCTGATGCAGCTGTGAGCCTGCAGTCCACTTGCAGGTCTTTGAGAACCAAGTGTGTGGTGAGAATTGGGGCAAGAAAAACAAATCTCTCTCAAGAAGCTTGATGAAGGGAGGGTTAAAAAACAAACAGGCAGTAAGTGTGGCTTTAGTGAAAGGAATTTCTTTTTTAGAGATCGGTGGGATTTAAAAATGGTTGCGTGGGAATTCCCTGGAGGTCCAGTCGTTAGGACTCTGTGCTTTCACTTCTAGGGGCCTGGGTTCTATCCCTGGTCGGGAACTGCAAGCCACGGGGCACGGTTAAAAAAAAAAGGTTCTGCTTTCTCTGAACTAGGAGGGGTTGGCTCCCCAACATGGTGGAGAAATTCAATAGGAAGATAAGGGCAGCAAGTGTCTAGAATAGTCTCTAATTCCTCTGAGACATGGGAGGCAAGGTGGCTGAGTGAGAGATGGAAGGAGGAAGGAAGTGTTGAGTATGAAGGTAGAAAAAACTGATGATTTCTTCTGACAGTCAGGCAGTCATTAAACACAGGTCCTGAGTTCCCGTTACATTTTAGGTACCGCGATGCGGCTTAACTGGTGAAGCAAAACAGATGTGATCCCTGCCACCATAGAGCAGGGGGACAAACATCAATCATTTTCTTGTTTTGTTTTGGGTTTTTCTGGAAGAAGATCTGTAGCTTCATCATATTTTCAAAGGCATTCAGGACCCACAACCTGGGAAGCTGAGGATTAAAATCTGAAATTCTAAACATAGTCTATTCTTTTGTTTTTAGGGTTTCATTTTTAAAAATTGAGATATAATTGACTTATAGCATTATGTTAGTTTCAGGTGTACAACATAATGATTCAATAGATGTATATACTGCAAAATGATCACCACAATAAGTCTAGGTAACATCCATCTCCACACATAGTTACCATTTTTGTTTTTCTTGTGATGAGAACTTTTAAGATGTACTCTCTTAGGAACTTTCAAATATGCAGTACAGCATTATTACGTACAGTCACCGTGCTGTACGTTATATCCTTAGGACTTATTTATCTTATAAATGGAGCTTTGTACCTTTTGACCACCTTCACGCCTTCCCCCGTTCCCTCCACTGGCGCTGCCTTCCCTGCCCTCCCCTGCCCCCTTCCTGCCCCCACCTCTGCAACCATCAATCTGTCTTCTGTATCTATGAGTTTTTTTTTTTATATTCCACATATAAGTGAGACCAGACAGTATCTGTCTTTCTCTGTCTAACTTATTTCACTTAGCAAAATGCCCTTGAAGTTCATCCATGTTGTCACAAATGGCAGGATTTTCTTATTTTTTTATGGCTGAATAATATTCCACTGTGTGTATGTATACACACACACACGACACAACCCTTGAACAACATGGATCTGAACTGCACAGGTCCACTTATATGCACATTGTTTCCAATAAGTACATGCAGTACTACATGATCCAAGGTTGGTTGAACCTGAGGGATGGATACGGAGGGCTGACTATGAGACTTGAGCATCTGGAGATTTTGGTATCATCGGCAGGTCCTGGAAACAGTCCCCCTCGGATACCAAGGGACAACTGTATACCACATTTTCTTTAGCCATTCATCCATCAGTGGACACTAAGTTTGTTTCCATATCTTGGCTATTGTAAGTAATGCTGCAATGAACATGGAGGTGCAGATAATTTTTCAAGTTAGTGTTTTCATTTCTTTTGGATAAATACCCAGAAGTGGAATTGTTGGATCATATGGTAGTTCTATTTTTAATTTTTTGAGGGACCTCTGTACTGTTTTCCATAGAGCAGAATTAATCTACGTCACACAAATAAATACAAATTTGTGATATTGATCAGGGCTGTGAACAAGAGGCTTTTGGAATCCTGGGTAGTTCAACTCAGAGAGCTCAGAGAAGAGCTCTACTTGAGAGAGATTTTTGGGGAATGGAAAGGAGATATCACTAGATACGTAATATTTAATAAATGTTAATTTTTCTTTTTTTGAAAATCATATTATTTAGAGGAAGTGGTATGTTTTAGCATACATTAACCTTTTTCCCCATGTGTCCCGTTAGAACATTTTTCTCATCTAAGATGACTTGACATACTTGTAAGGGAGTTCTTTATTTTTAAAAAATAATTATACATATTTACACTTTATTATTATTATTTTTTTGCTGTTTTTTTATATGAATTTTATTTTATTTTATTTTATTTTATTTTTTTAACATCTTTATTGGAGTATAATTGCTTTACAATGGTGTTAGTTTCTGCTTTATAACAAAGTGACTCAATTATACATATATTTACACTTTAAAAATGGGAACTATGAAGGACTGTGTAACTCATTTTTTAATGGACTGTGTTCCTGAATTGCAGATATCACAACTAACCTTAAGCTGAAAAATATTCTCATCCTGTAAAACTAACAACAAATTAGAACCTTCAGAAGTATTACCACCTATGGATAATCTAGAAATTACAAGTGCATATTACCTTTCCATTGTATTGCAATAGGGGCTGGTATATTTATAATTCTTTTACTACTGTCTTTTCTTAGGAAGTCTGAAATCAATATGAAGTATGCTTGATCCTTTGTTATATATAAAAACTGCTTTGGGAAGGAAGGCTGACTTCTGAATAAGTTTGGTAAAAAGGTGAATTAAGTGGTAAAATTAAAAATCTGAAGCACTCATTAAAATATTTCAGAAAGGAATGTAAGCACATTCATCATACCTTTTGGCCTCTTCTCATTCTGTTCTTATTTCTTTCTATAATTCACGGCCTTTTCTTTTCCTCCCCCCCTAAAAATTGCTGAAGCGTCTAGGAAGCTATTTACACTTAAGAAGCAGACATTTTTGAAGATGTGCAAGACAGATGGACGCAGGAAGAGGAGGAAGGTAGAGAGACAGGGAGAAGCATAGATAGACGGGCCTGGTAATGGTGGAGATGGAAGAATGCCCGGCGAGTAGTGCGTGGTAGAAGATACCAAGGGGTGGGTGTAATAAGTGAAGGACAAGGGAGCCCAAGTACATGAAAAGCAAGGGTGGTGAACCAGGTTATTTGCCGGCAGCTGTTTTTTTCTCCTAAGAAAGACACCTGTCTTGGTAAACGTTGAGATGGAAAGGGCTGAGTAGACAGCCAGGAAGTATCAGCCTTCTCATTAATTTTCTTATGACTTAAAATAGAAGACTATTTTAGGCATAGACAGACTGACTCTGTCTAGAAATGCAAATGGAGATTTTGAATTTTCTTTTCCAAACTGAAGATACGGTGGGAAAGTTCCCAGGTTAATGTTATAACCTTATGTGGTGCTAGGAGATTAGCAGAGAGCCATCCGTAAGTAACTGTCTATGGATTCGGTCAACTTGGCCTCTTGTTTTTCAGGATCTCTGGCTTCAGCTACCAGATTGGGAATCTCCTAATGTAAACAGAACTTCATTCAAGGTATCCAAATGGATCTTCATTCTTTTTTTTAAAAGAAAACTACCTGGGCCTCACTCCAGAAGCACTGAATCAGAATCTCCAGAAACAACGAGGTCCGAGAACCTTTTTTTTTTTTTTAATTAATTAATTAATTAATCAATTAATTTTTGGCTGTGTTGGGTCTTCGTTGCTGCGCACGGGCTTTCTCTCGTTGCGGCGAGCGGGGGCTGCTCTTCGTTTTGGTGTGCGGGCTTCTCATTGCGGTGGCTTCTCTTGTTGCAGAGCACGGGCTCTAGGCGCATGGGCTTCAGTAGTTGTGGCACGTGGGCTCAGTAGTTGTGGCTTGCGGGCTCTAGAGTGCAGGCTCAGTAGTTGTAGCGCACGGGCTTAGTTGCTCCACAGCATGTGGGATCTTCCCGGACCAGGGCTCGAACCCGTATCCCCTGGATTGGCAGGTGGATTCTCAACCACTGTGCCACCAGGGAAGTCCTCTTCATTCTTTTTTTCATTTGTTCAATGTTTGCTAATGTCCTAGGTGACAGTGCTGTCACACGGTTTCATTCCAAACCTGATGAGGACTTATTAAGAATGACTAAAGTTGTTAGCTTGCTGATCAACACTGACTGCAGATGATAACTACGTGTTTTGAGGGTGATCTATATAATTGGGTGTTTGAGAGTTAAATAAACAGGAGAATAAAGGAACATGGGGAAAGAGAGGAAACGATTATTAGGCATCTAACTGAGTAAATTCATGAGAATTATGCCACTTCGTCCTCACAAACACCCTGGGTCCTAAATTGTAATCACTAAACAGATGGAGGAATTGAGAGTTGGTATGAACAGTAGTTTCCCCAAAGTCCCACACAGCTAGCTGGAGGCAGAAGCAGGATTTCAATATGTGTTCAGAGTCCTTCCACCATGTGGTGTGGTTCTAGCTAAATGAGACAAATAAAGCATGGGTGAAAGAGGAAGTGGGAAAACTGGGCTTTGCTGCCTCCGTGAAAGTGAGTGAGTGACTCAGAGATTTCTGACAGCAGGACCCACGGTTTGTGTAGTCAAGGCCTGTAAATATTTCAGTTACTAGATTAAGGAGATTTTAACTCAAGAGCAGAAGCTTGCTATCAGCCAAAAACAGCAATAAGCATTTCTTTGAGCTGGTATATAGACATACCTATGAGAGCAAGGTGGCCTCTCTGGATGATTTACACAGAAAACCAAATCTAGCTGAACCTCATTTATTTGGAAATTATCTATACCATAAACTCACACATACAACACACAGCAAAGAATCAGCAAATAAGGAAAACTCTGTGAATACTCAAGTAGATCTCATAAACAACAAATAGTAAATCTCATGCACCGTAGTTTTATAACATTCAAAACGCCCTCAAGCCCTCAATCTCTTCATTACTGCATATCTGGCTTCCAAATCTATTGGAGCATACAAGAATTTCTTCATTAGGATTACTGAAAACAGGAAGAAATAATGTCGGACAAGAAAGGAGTAGACCAAAAATAGAAAAAGCTGCTATAAGAACTCAAACATCTCGGCATCAATTCAAATTATGGTCAGAGACCCTCAGTGGATCCTGGGGATTACCCTTTGTCACCTGAAAAAAAATGCACGACTTAAAAGTTGAGAGTTTTATTCAGCAGACATTCTGAGGACTTCAAGCTCTGGAGACAGGACTCTCAGATCACTCTGAGGGATTGCTCCAAACAGGCAAGGTGGGGAGCCAGGATATATAGGCGTTTTTGCAACAAAGACCAGGTAGTCGGAACATCAAAAGTTTACTGTTAACTAAAGAAAACCAGATATCTCAAATTAAGGAATTTAGCACTTTTATATTTATGGGAAGATACGAGAG
The DNA here is from genome assembly GCA_004363435.1 of Platanista minor. Lineage (NCBI taxonomy): Eukaryota > Metazoa > Chordata > Mammalia > Artiodactyla > Platanistidae > Platanista > Platanista minor. The sequence continues at coordinate 18,443 of RJWK010015442.1, forward strand.
TCTGGGCTCACTGAAATCATTCCTTTAATAAGCACCTCAGCTATCTGGGGCCAGTGTTCTGTGCTTTCTCATCCTGAGTCTCTTCAGCGTTCACCGTTGTGGGTGGCTGCACAGCAGACTGTTAGATGGCGAGCATCCTGTTTCCATCCTGAGTTCCCTCAGGGCTCACCGTAGGGGAGGCTGTAATGTGATGGCTTGATGGCTGCAACATCCTTTGTTTACGGATATGGTAGGCGGCATTCTTAGTTCACACCTGTATATACGCTCAGGCAAGAAAGTGGATGTTTCCAATGTTGACCCAGAGTCACCAATATAAGGTTAAACTAATTTGGGGCTACTTTTCTAAGTACCTAGGAGGTATATAGTATAATACATTCAGTTGTGTAAAATAACTAGTATGAAAAAAGTATCATTGCGTAAAAGGTAAGAAATCAGACATCTGGAAAACTTACTAGTTATGCAAAGTGATGCATACTCAGAGGAACTGGTGCCTTATCATTTAACTATGAACTTTAATTTCCAGCTACAACTTTCACTGGAATAGGGGCAGGTGGCCCAGGTATAATACCCTCCTGTTGGCCTGAAAGAGAGAGAAAGGATAAACTCCACCATTGCAGGGACCTACCATGCTGCCTCACTCCCCACTTCCGGTGGTAGTTGCAGCACAGAGTACTGGGGGTGAGAGTAAATCTGCCCAGTCGGTCCTGACACCCTCTCCTGATAAATGAATTTGGGAAGCAGGAACAAAGGCCCGTGCCCGTGGCCTTTGTGGAGTGGTGTCACCACATGTATACTCTTCCCCCCAACACACCCACACAATCACATACACTCCATTGTATCAGGTCCTAGTTGTGAATGTCACAACAGTAACTAAAGATAATTTTCAAGTGTGTGCTGAGTAATCAAATTGACAGCCTTTTGTTTTAGTTCCTTATTTTCGCCCTACTCCAGTTGTGCTAAAAGTACCAAAGGGTCTGATAAAAATTCAAAAGAAAGCTGACTCACAAGGGAAAAGAAAAAAAATAAGAGGAAGGGGCTTGGATAATGTCTTAACATGACTGAGTCAAATGTACTGCTTCTTAAGAGATGTTCAAAATGTTAAGTCAATTGTTTGTCTCTCTCAGTCATAGAAATGCTGACCCAAAGTTTCACAAAGCTGTTAAATGTCTTTTCAGAAGTTATAAATGCACACTTAAGGAATGGATTTATTGCATGGGGGCTGATTGTGACCTTTATTGTCAAAGGGACTACGAGACTCGTGCAGCTTCTAATATTCCCTTTTATTTAAAAGAGAATGCCACTGTTCTTTAATTAAGAGAAACCACCATTCTCTAGTCATAGTATAGCTCTCACTAAGATATTTGCAAACACTCTGTAAAATGCTGCCTAAACATTTGTGTTTTTCAAAGTTTTGACTTCTTTAATGGCCAGCACACGCTTGGCAGTCTGAAGAAGCCCTATGGACTCCTTTTCAGAATAATCTTTTTAAATGTATAAAACAAAACACAAAGGATTACAAAGAAACCAAATGTATAAAACTTTAATAATCAAAAAATGTATGATATAGTACTATATGTGCTTCTTTATTAATGCATTAAATAACAATCTAGCAGCAAGTCTGGTGACATTTGAATACTGATGAGGAGCATAAATGGTATTTGCAGATACCTTCAACAACCATACAGGAGATGAGAATACCTCATTTTGTTTCTATGGGAAACAAAATCACAGATGCCGATAAAACTTTGGTGGTTTGTTGCCAGTATTTATATTAGAAGGAAATGTTAAGTTTCAGTTAGAGATCAGTGAAAATGAAGATATATTTTCCCCATTTAAGTGTACAGACTTCCTGAATTCTGTTCACAGGACCCTTGGACCCCCAAGTGAAGGACCCCTGGAATAGGAAAATCATTTTCATAGGATAATGAGCATTGCTGAGATAAAATTTCTTCAAATAAATATTTGTATACAATTCCCGATACAGTTATGAACATTTATTTTTTATTTATTTAATTAAATTTTTTTTTTTTTTTTTTTGCGGTACGCAGGCTTCTCACAGTTGTAGCCTCTCCCGTTGCCGAGCACAGGCTCCGGACGCGCAGGCTCAGCGGCCACGGCTCACGGGCCCAGCCGCTCCACGGCATGTGGGATCTTCCCGGACCGGGGCACGAACCCTCATCCCCTGCATCGGCAGGCGGACTCTCAACCACTGTGCCACCAGGGAAGCCCTGAACAATTACAGTTTTAATTCTCAAATGGAAATGTCATTCATTCATTCATTTATATTCTTCCTTATAAACTGCCTTATCTTTGAAAGGATTTGAGGCAAATTGCATATATACATAAAGCAAAATGTAATAAAATTACAAGACTGTGGATGAGAAAAAAGAAAAGGTTGGTACGAAATGTAAAAGGTGTTTTGGAGTAAAGTTAATATACAAAGTGTATGTGGGAAAGTTCTAGACCTTTACTAGAGTACGGTGTCAAATTTGATTCTAAGTTTAACATTCAATGTGAAGAGTAACAATTAGTTATAGATTCATGATCACATCTCCTGAGATGCCAAACTCTTTCTCTACTAAAACTAGAGAAAAAATTATTCTATAGGCTTTGCCTCATAATGACTGTCTTAGCTTGAGGTGTTATGGCAAAATACCATAGACAGGGTGGCTTAAACAACAGACAAGTATTTGTCACAGTTCTGTTGGCTGGGAAGTCCCAAGTCAAGGTGCCAACATGGCTGGGTTCTGGTGCAGGCTCTCTTCCTGGTTTGCAGATGGCCACCTTCTTGCTGTGTCTTCACGGGGTGGAAAGAGAGAGATTTCTCTCTTTTCTCTTCTTCTCTAAGGACACTAATCCCATCATGAGGTTTCTACCTTCATGACCTTTGAAAGGCCCCTCTCCAAATACTTTTACATTGGAGTTTAGGGTCTCAACATCTGAATTTTGGGGGCAACACCATTCAGTCCATAGCAATGATACACTGAGGAATGAAATTAACAGTACTTTTGAAAACTTCCCTTGTTTTATTGGGCTATTTCTTATAATTTCTCAGTGTAAATTACCAACATATGTTTCTACTGGCCCAACTACATACAGAAATGGATTTTAAACTATCTAGTGTAAATTTTTTAACATTTTGGAGGTATAAAGTATTATTTATTTACTTTTAGTACCACCTCCTTGGAGGTACTTATTCTTTAAATGTAGATTAGTGATTATTAATTTTTACATGTCATGGACCACTTTGAGATGCTGATGAAAGCTATAAATGCAGACACACATTAAATTCTGCATTCAATTTCAGGGAATCACAGACCTCCTGAGTTCTCCGTACTCTGAGAATAAATAACTCTGCAATATAGAGTAATAGATACGCCTTTAAACATATTATATAAATATTGTTTACTGTAACTGAGCATTTGACAAGGATTGAGAACCAGCCAGTTGGATTTAATGCTCTTGGCAAGCATGGGAATGCAGCTATTCTATGATGCAGATTAAACAAATGCTTTAATAACTTGAAGAAGAGGAAAGCTGCAAGCACATTTAACTAAATACAATGCTAATATTTCAAGGTTGGAGGGATGCCTGGATCATATAGCCTGAATTCTTATACCCAAGATTCTCATGCCCTTTGGAAACATCACAAATCTCTAGCTACCACCATTTCATGGTCCCAGGATGATGACCCAAATATGGTCACAGTCCCCAATTCCTCCCCTCAACCCCTCCTCCCATCATGTATCATAGGCCAGTTGAGACCAAGCTGTAATGTGAGAAATCAGAGATAAACAGGGTGGATCCAGATTTTGTAAGACCCCAAAACTTATACAATTTCGAGGGTCCTTTTTAGGAAATATGATACAAACTTACAAAGGCAAAGTTGTAAAGAAACTCAGTATTTAAAAGACATGACAGAAATGACAATAAATTTCAAAATTTAAAAAGCTGACAAAATACCAGAAATAGCACATTAGTCAGAAAAACAGGATCGTTTAAAAATTAACTGCCTGACATATCTCTAAAATCCTTTCCCCCTACATTTTTAGCTGCATGTTTTTTGTTGCCTCTTCACATGATAATGATTTTATAGTCATTTTTCTTGAGAGAACATAGAAAGATAATCCAGTCTGTCTAGCATAAGCTGATCAGAATTGTTTTTTATTGATTGTTCAGAAAAACCTCTTTTGCCTTCACAGTTTATTGCTGGTAATGTAAAATTTTAGGATTTCTCTTTCAAGTTTCTTTCACCTGTGACCTATAAAATTAGGAAGAATTCCCCCCAAGCCTTACTTCTGGTTCTGTTCATTAGAAACCCTGTTTCCCTCCACTACCCATAGGCACAGGGAGACACATGACCTGTTTACATTGTACTATGATCTCTGGTCCTGAGCCATCATATCACTGTGCCAGGTGAATTGGCCAATGGAAAGTAGAGTGTCACTGGAAGTTATTACCACACTTGACAGCTGGCTATACCCTAACTGTACAAAGAAGAGATTGTAAGAAACGTAAATATATCCTAGTAACTACAAAGCAGGTATATCCCTCCTTATACGCCTGCTGTTTGAAATCATAGGCCACAGCTCACCCTCGTGAGAGCTTTTCTGTTCTCCTCTCTCACAGCCTACTCCAAGGGCTGTCTACATATGGCTGCGGCTGTCTTTGCAGCACCTCCATAGAGCTGTCTAGTAAGACTCCTTAGAGTTCAGGCTCAAGAGGGCAAGGCCAAGCAAAGAAGGAGGGGGGAAAATTTTTCTTACCATATCTCAGAATCTCAATTTTTCCAAGTTTGTAGACATGGGAAGTATATGCCCTCTTCTGGGAAGATCTCATTCCCAGTTGCAGGGGTATGATCTTACCATAGGCCCCAATAAGACAAATATCTCAGAACACACCAGCCTAAGATCAGAATGGGAAAAAGCCACTTGGAACAGTATGGGATTTATTTCAATTCACAGATGGAAGGGTGTTTAAGGCCATAGACACACAGACCATAGCATATGGCTTCAGTGATTTTAACCTGGAAGATCTAGAACCATATGATCATTTCAACACTAAAACTCTTAGTTCAGCACACATGGACTATTTTTATTCACTGGTGTAATTTTCTGGTGACTGCCCCAAGATAATTAGCTACAAAATATAGGCTTTGGTAATTGGTCGAGTTAACATGTTTTATCGATATATTGACTATAAGCAGATCACATGAGAAGCTAAGTCTAACAAAGATGCTCACTTTGGGTTTAGAATTGTTGATCTGTAGTCTTCTTTTCAGGGGTCAGGTATCAAGGCAACTTCTCCATTAAAGCCACTCCTAGCTTGCAACAATAAAAGCTATTGTTTTCGAATTCAAGAATTCTTATTTTATTACGAAGGGAAGTGTCTATTTCATCCAAGAGAAGAGTGAGTTGTAAAGGCATGAAACATCTGCTTCTTCAAAGCCTATGGGAAGCACCATGTTTATGTTTTTGACTTTGTATTTTGGGGGGAGTATCTACTTTGCTTGTTTAAGAGAAAAAGCCACTTCTCTCAATACCTATGTTCAAATAAGTTGGAAATAAATATTTTCAGAGACTCAGTTGAAGAATCAGAATAAATAAGAACACTCTGCTTATGTTTAACTTAAAATATCCTCTGCTTTGGACTTTACCCACAAAGAGGCCAAACCTGCATTTTATGTTATTTTTAAATTTTCTTTTACTTCTCAGCCACACCACGTGGCACGTGGGATCTTAGTTCCCCGACCAGGGGTTGAACCCGTGTCCCCTGCTGTGGAAGCTTGGAGTCTTAACTGCTGGACCACCAGGGAAGTCCCAGCTGCATTTTATTTTTAATGGAGATGCAGAGGGGCTGTTCTTTCCTTCTGGGAAGGAATACATAACACCAGAAATCACAGTGGGAGGAATGCCCTTCTCCAGGCATGGAGGCTTAGAAAAGGAGCAGTGAGGTTGTAGACCAGAAGCATAATACATCTGCGTTAGCTTCAACTGATTTATAGCAATTCTAGAAATGGGTGTTCATTTTTTATGTAGTAATCCAACTATGAATTTTATAAATTATTCAGACATAGAATAATGAGAATAGTATAGATTCACAATTTTCAAAAGAATTAAAAACGTTTTTGTAAAAGTCATGGAACCTTTTCTTTGAATGAAAGTATGGCCTGCAGTTCAAGGTGAAACCAGTAAGTGTGGACTTGTCCAGCTCACCCAGGCTCTCTGCATCCTCCTTAGTCTCTTCTCCCTGCATAGAACTCTGCCTGCTCTTGGGCATAGAGCAGGTACCCAAGTTCGTGAAGCTCTCGTGGGAGGAGTGCTTGTTCAAGGTTTCAGGAGGAGAACCACTGACAATAGCATTTTAAGGCAGGGATGATTCACAACCTTACTGTGAAAGAAATAGCATTTCCTGAGAACTTTTGGAGTGAATACTGCAATAGATAGAAACACTGGCAATCTTTCTTCCTTTGATTACACGTGTGTGTGTTTGTGAGAGGCTGACGCCGGTAACCTGAGTAAGAATTATGCATTTTTTATCGAAAGGAGAAGAGACCCTTCATCGTTCTTCGTTCTTTAGAGGAAGGCCACCCTCTATTTCCTTTGCTCTCTTTGGGTTTGTGTCATTTTTTCAGGTGAATTAACTGGGCACGGTCTGTTTCTTGAATGAACAAATAAAAATATCTTCTTGATTGGAGATGATATAATTGACTATAATAACTCATGAAATGTTTGGGAAGTTAAAGTTAAGCTGCCGGCTTAAATTTGCTTTGTTAGTAATAAGACATTCTCTACAAACCAAATTTTAAAAAGATATTTTGGGGACAATTTGAGAAATTGTTAAATCAAAGTGGTGTGTATATGAAATATCATTGTAATATGTTTTCTAATATGACCTCAAAGTTTTTTCTAAGAAAAATTTTCTATAGTTCTCTAAAATAGAGCCAGATGATTCTGAATCCCATGTTTTTCAGTGAATTTTGAGTGAAACAATCTTTGCTTTCTGTCATTATGTAGCTTTTTTCCCAAAAGAACACAGAAATGTTAAACAATGAATATTTGAGATGGCACCAATCCTTGAGCCTTATAAGTTACTGTCTTGTTCTCAAAAGCACTTCTGTGCTTTATGTGCTGGTTTCAAATGCTGAAAATGTCCATGTGAACTGTTACATTATTCTGTACCCTAGGACCTCCTGCTCAACAACTGAGAAAAGAAAAGAAGGCTCTCGAGAGCATTAGGGTGCCGTTCAAAATCTCATATATGCCTGATAAAGTTAGTGGAATGTCAGGGTCTCTACTGTGATTAAAACATCTAAATGTGACTTGTCAGGTAGCTCAAATATTAGCTCTAATCCCCATTCGTGCAGAGCTCTAATTTTAGGCTTTGTAGACCCAAAGCTGTACACGTAGACTATCCCTTGTTACATTACAAATTTTCCAAATGAATACAAGAAAACGGAGCAGGAATACACAAGTTAAGAGCGCGTATCTCTGGAGTTTGGGCTTATGGGTGATTTTTGTTTCCTTTTATTAACTTTTTACTTTTGCATTTTAAAGTTTAAAACAATGCAAATATGCATTTTTTTAATAGCAAAAACTTCACTTTCTAAAAAGTAGAATAGATGCTGTAGTTATTGGCAGAGCCAACCTTGGAGTAAGGACATGGTGAACAAGGGTCCTGAAGACACTTTTTTCCTTCCAACACTCAATAATAGGCATCATGTCAGACGTGCCTGTCAACTTCGAGTTTAAAAATATGCTTATGGTAGGGGTGGTGAATCAGGAGTCTGCTCTTGCAAGAAGGACCAAACAACTAGAAATGTAGTGACTCTAGACTAATAGGGAAGAGAAGGGGAAAGCTTCTTGTATAACCTGCATTTAGCATGTGCATCCCATCCTTCCACCTCTCCCTCCCAGCATCGGGAGGTGGGTGGGAGGTCCCTGGCAACCTATTCTGCTTTAATGTTCCTTTGTCTTTAAACCACTGATGCTGATATTTATGAATTAGCATTTTAGGTGGAATACACATTTTTGTCAGTGAGAGGTACAGAAGGGGAGTCTTTCTAGGTGCAGGAAGTTGACACAAATGAACCTGCGGTCATGGGAGTTTCTAGGGAGTGTGATGGCGCTTTATAGGGAGGGCGGACATAGGTAAAGTATGTGATTTTGGTTTCTGGGAGAAGCAGAAGAGGGAATGGTAAAGCTGAGGAGGGACTTCTGTACGCGGGCTTCTCACTGTTGCGGCCCCTCCCGTTGCGGAGCACGGGCTCCGGACGCGCAGGCTCAGCGGCCATGGCTCACGAGCCCAGCCACTCCGCGGCGTGTGGGATCTTCCCGGACCGGGGCACGAACCCGTGTCCCCTGCATCGGCAGGCGGACTCTCAACCACTGCGCCACCAGGGAAGCCCTGCCTGTCTTCTTTATATCCTCTTCTGTGGCAGCTACTTTCCCTGGCCTCCCATGCCTGCCCTCCTGCCGCCCTCTGGTTGGTCAGAGACCTACAATAACACACCATCAAATTGCTCTCTTCCCCTTTCTTTTCTTTCTCCCCATGCTTCCCTTCATTCTCATCAAATGTACATAGAGTTTACAGCATATCAATAATCAAAGCACAGAAAAGTTTGAGAGTCATGAACTTTACCTCCTTCATGTAGCTAATCATTTGGAATGTCGTCTCTTGAACTGCGTCAGGACGAGAGTTGGCCAACACAACTGGCAAAGTTAGGCTGCAGCCAACCAACCGCTAATACACGTGTGCATGTCACAGCAGGGTCACTCCTGGCTGGCTGAGAGCATTTGGTGAACAGCCAAGTAGCTTCAGAAAGGACTCAGAGGCATGACCAGGTGCACTGCTTGGGGTCCAAGAACCCTGGAAAAGAGGGGCTAAACTTATCTGCAGTTTTGGTTTAGACATGGCAGACTTGACTGATGGACAGAAGGCTTCCAAAAGGACCTGGACTAGAGGAAGAGCCCTGGGTGCCTGGCAAAAGCTAAGATGAGGGAAGTCTGGCAGCATGGGAGGAAGCAGGGCTGTGGGTACAGAGGTTCCTGACCCAGATCCTCCCTGTTCTCTACCCCTCCCTGCACAATCACTCTTCTAGGGTGTCTGTGGGTTAAGGAGGGAGAGAGATACGGTCAAAGGAATGCATATGTAACTGTGGAGAGTCCTCATCAAAGTACTGATCAGAAACAGGTGTGTGTGTGAGTGTGTGTGTGTGTGTGTGTGTGTGTGTGTGTGTGTGTGTGTTGGGGGTAGTGCAGGCAGCCTCTGATGAGCATTGGGGTTGGTAGCTGTCCACAGAGCAGAGGATGCCAGTCAGAGCTGCATCTTTCAGGGCAGTTGTCTTCATCTGTAAAATGGGAATAAAGACAGCACCAACTTCACAGAGTTGTGAAAACTAAATGATTAATGCGTGTACAGCATTTAACATATGCCAGCACAAACAAAGTGATAAACAGGGTTTAATAAATGTTGACTATTGTTATTTTCATCATTGTTGCTCTTGTGAGATCCCTTCTCTCTGCTTATCTTCTACTTATTTTCAAGTGGTTGCATAGTTTGACTTTATGTGATGCAATAAAATGGATTTTGGCAGTGTTTTTGTTTTTAATCAGAGAAATTACTTCTCGGGATGTAATAGAAAAGGGTTAGATTACACCTTAAGTACATTGAACTTGAGCAAATTTTTAAAAATGATCGTGGCATCTCCAAGTTGAATTTTTACTGAATTAAAAAATTAGGCACGAATGTCATTTTTTTGCTCTAAGAAGATCGTGGGAATAACTAATAACACTTGGTAGAGGTTAATATAGTATTTAAGGTAGTAATTTTTACAGTTTTGAACTCATTTTTAAAGACATAATTGGAATACTTTTCAATAGACATCAATCTTTATTTCTTAGGAAATTACAATGATTAACTGCAGGCAGCTTCTCTTATTGTTATTTGAAGACAATAGGAGTCTGTTGAGGATTGGTGGGGCACAAAATGAAGGATACATGTTTTATTAAAGACTTCACTGCTGAAACATTTTTCATCACTCTTTCTGTGTGGCTACAATTTATGCATTCAAGGCATAGTCTTCAAATGCAGCTTTCTTTACTGTATTTGGCCTAGAAAATGAATTCAAATGAAGGAGAAGAATAAATAATGCTTTTCCTAGGGCTCAGGTATAGGTTTTTCTTTCCTCAAAAGAAAATGATGTCACACCTGCAGAACTCTGTGAAAGTTAAAAAGAGAATTTTGTTCCTTTTGTTCCTGCTTTGGGTATTTTCAGGATTCTGCTTCTGCTTCCTTATGAAATTGTGCACTGGACAAGGACAAGAATGTCACTCTCATTATTCAGGCATTTGAAATTACTCTTTTCCTTTGAAATGAGATATTCAACTCATTGAGTGTTAGAGAAATCGTGCATGGGTGTTAGAGTAAACGGATCTTGATCTGTCCTCTCAGCGTGAGGCTTTCTGGAGGTGGTAAAGTGGTTTTAATCAGTGGAAAATAGCACCCAACTTCTACAAGATCTTCCCAAGCTCAAAATGATTTAGATAGTGATCTGAGTCTGAATACCACCCAGATAAGCATCTGCCAGTCACATTTGCCTGGATGTGGGTGGCATTGCTTTTTAAATTTCAGTATTACTATAAAAAGTTGTCTGGCTTTTACCCCTATCAGTTCTCTTGACTTAGAGGATGGGAAAACTTCTTTTTGCTCTTTCTGGCTGGAATGTCTAGTTAGAGATTTATTCTGCTGGCTGTGATCAAGTTACATACACTGAAACCCCAAATTTTCTTGATTTGGCCCTCAACTAAACAATACCAGGACTGAGAGGTCCAACAGTAAAAAGAAAAATTTTAAAACAAATTTACTATACTATGAAGTTCTTGTACAAATGCTAATTACTACAACGTGAAACAGTGCTGTTTTGACTGTTTTGGGAAGTAGAAATCTTGTTCCGGGGAGAAAGAAAGAGCTGGTATATTACTAGGTACACTAAGTGCAAAGACAAACTTGAACAGAAGTCAATGACTTGGCATCAATACAGCTAATATTCATCTACTTTTACATTGTTTCTGGTGAACTATTAAAATTTCAAATCATTATAGTTGGAAAATATTTAAATAAAACATAATGTCACATTACTTTTCAATTTAAAATAACAAAACTGGAACTTTAAGCCACATAGTGTGAACAATGTGGAGTGCAGGTTGTAGGAGAGAAGAAAAGATGTCTAGATGTATTTGACATGAAAATAGAGGGCTTTCTACTGCAGTATGATACTTACAGTATCATTATACTTAAATTTTGGCCACAGAAGTAGTCTTACTGATTATATACACTTGGATAGATTTCCATCCAAAAAGAAAAGATGATTAAAAATACCTACCTTAGGGCTTCCCTGGTGGCGCAGTGGTTGAGAGTCCGCCTGCCGATGCAGGGGACACCGGTTCGTGCCCCGGTCCGGGAAGATCCCACATGCCGTGGAGCGGCTGGGCCTGTGAGCCATGGCTGCTGAGCCTGCACATCCGGAGCCTGTGCTCCGCAACGGGAGAGGCCACAACAGTGAGAGGCCCGCGTACCACAAAAAAATTTTAAAAATAATAAATAAAAAAAATAAAAAAATAAAAATAAAAATACCTACCTTGGGACTTCCCTGGTAGTGGTTAAGACTTCACCTTCCAATGCAGAGGTTGTGGGTTCGATCCCTGGTCAGGGAGCTAAGATCTCACATGCCTTGTGGCCAAAAAACCAAAACATAAAACAGAAGCAATATTGTAACAAATTCAATAAAGACTTTTAAAATGGTCCACATCAAAAACTCTTTAAAAAAATACCTACCTCACTCAGCCATAAAAACGAATGAAATAATGCCATTTGCAGCAACATGGATGGACCTAGAGATTATCATACTAAGTGAAGTCAGACAGAGAAAGATAAATATCGTATGATAATGCTTATAAGTGGAATATAAAAAAAAGATACATATGAACTTACTTACAAACCGGAAATATTCTCACAAACATAGAAAACAAACTTAAGTTTACCACAGGGGAAGGGGGGGAGGAATTAATTAAGAGCTTCAGATTAAAATGTGCACATTACTAAATATAAAATAAATAAACAACAAGGACCTAGTGTATAGCACAGGGAACTCCACTCAGTATTTTATAATAACCTATGTGAGAAGAGAATCTAAAAAAGAATAGATATTTATATAGGTATAACTGAATCACTTTGCTGTACACCTGAAACTAACACAACATTGTAAATCAACTATACTTCAATAAAAAACCATAATACATATCTATACTATAACTGAATCTCTTTGCTGTACGCCTGAAACATTGTAAATTAATTATACTTCAATAAAGTATAAAAATTTTTTAAAAATAAAAAGTGGAAATGTATTTTGAGGAATGTTAAAGAGATTAGAATATTATTTTCATTTTATCTTTTAGAAAACATTCAATTCTGGGGGAATCTCAGTTAAATGATTTCCTGCTAGCTTACTACCCAAGTTTTCCTATTTTCTATGAGATATAACTTTCTGTCTCGTTCTCCAAGAGAGACACTGGGTAATTATTATGATGAGCAAGTTGCTATTTTGCTGCCTCTTCTTGGGGTTGATGTGGCAGGACTCTGACTTCCTCTCAGGCAGTTGAGTCCTGGCAGAAATCTGATGACCTCTTTCTTGTCTTTTTCTTGTACAGATCAGAAGCAACAGAACTGGAACGAGGAAGTTCATAGCTTTTTGGTATGTAATTGAGAACTCTTCAAAACGAATTCTTTCTTTTGGTGATATTCATGACCTGAACAGGCTGTACTCCACTTTGTTATTCTAATTTGTGAACCAGATTATAATGGCCTAGGTATATTTACCCCTAGGCTAGGATTAATGCAGAGAGAAGATAATGTTATTCATAAATAACCAACTGTATTTGGGCCTCTGGATTTCCCTTGAAAACAGATTCTTGACGGCGATTACATTTCAGTAGGAGAGCTGTTTAGTAAAGCAATTTATTTATGGAATTATCTTGCTTGAGCCCCTTAGTGGTCAGGGACATACCAAACTGTCAAAGTACCATAGAACTATAATTATGTGAAGAATCTATTCTATAAGCAACTATGGGTTTAGATGCCATATGTAAATTGAAAGTTCTAGAAATGAGGCGTTTACTAATATAAATTTGCTAAGGACTATAATGAAATATTTATATTTAGTAATTATTATATCAATATAAAAGTAAAATAATCTTAAGATGTTCTCATCTTTAAAGTTCACCCTTAATGATCTAGGTAAGACTGGAGTTCTACAAATATATATCTAATTTTTCTCATTATTCCTTTAATTTCCTGTTTATAAAATGATTCAAAAAGAATGTCTTAGTTCCTCACTGGGACACCCATCTCTTGTTTAGTTTAACTCTGCTTATAACTTGCCAGAGAATACAAGAGAAGCACTCTTTTCACAGCTATCTATCAAGAATACCTTCTTTTGTGACTCCATGGATATAATGAAATAGTAGTAATTTTTCAGAAAATATTAGTATATTAATTCAAGAGCTATTATTTTTCTATGAAGCAAAGAAACAACAGTAATAATAATCACTTTTCTCCCCAGTATGTACTTTCTACCACTTCCAATTACCTAGCAACTAGGCGCCTTTGAAACATTGTTACTCATGACCCATTAGTCACCATCATTTTTATTTTAATATCTTTATTGGAGTATAATTGCTTTACAATGGTGTGTTAGTTTATGATTTATAACTAAGTGAATCAACTATATATATACATATATCCGCATATCTCCTCCCTCTTGCATCTCCCTCCCACCCTCCCTATCCCACCCCTCTAGGTGGTCACAAAGCACTGAGCTGATCTCTCTGTGCTATGTGGCTGCTTCCTACTAGCTCTCTATTTTACATTTGGTACTATACTTATGTCCATGCCACTCTCTCACTTAGTCCCAGCTTACCCTTCTCCCTCCCCGTGTCCTCAAGTCCATTCTCTACATCTGAGTCTTTATTCCTGTCCTGTCCCTAGGTTCATCAGAACCTTTTTTTTTAGATTCCATATATATGTGTTAGCATACGGTATTTGTTTTTCTCTTTCTGACTTACTTCTCTCTGTATAACATACTCTAGGTCCATCCACCTCACTGCAAAAACTCAATTTCGTTTCTTTTTATGGCTGAGTAATATTCCACTGTATATATGTGCCACATCTTCTTTATCCATTTATCTGTCGATGGACACTTAGGTTGCTTCCATGTCCTGCCTATTGTAAATAGAGCTGTAATGAACATTGTGGTACATGACCTTTTTTTTTTTTTTTTGCGGTACGCGGGCCTCTCACTGTTGTGGCCTCTCCCATTGCGGAGCACAGGCTCTGGATGCGCAGGCCCAGCGGCCATGGCTCACGGGCCTAGCCGCTCTGTGGCATGTGGGATCCTCCCAGACTGGGGCACGAACCTGTGTCCCCTGCAGTGACAGGCGGACTCTCAACCACTGCGCCACCAGGGAAGCCCACATGACCTTTTTGAATTATGGTTTTCTCAAGGTGTATACCCAGTAGTGGGATTGTTGGGTCGTATGGTAGTTAGATTTTGTTTTTTAAGGAACCTCCATATGGTTCTGCATAGTGGCTGTATCAATTTACATTCCCACAAACAATGCAAGAAGGTTCCCTTTTCTCCACACCCTCTATAGTATTTTTTGTTTGTAGATATTTTGATGAAGGCCATTCTGACTGGTGTGTGGTGATACCTCATTGTAGTTTTGATTGGCATTTCTCTAATGATTAGTGATGTTGAGCATTCTTTCATGTGTTTGTTGGCAGTCTGTATATCTTCTTTGGAGAAATGTCTATTTAGGTCTTCTGTCCATTTTTGGATTGGGTTGTTTGTTTTTTTGTTGTTAAGCTGCATGAGCTGCTTATGTATTCTGGAGATTAATCCTTTGTCAGTTGTTTCATTTGCAAATATTTTCTCCCATTCTGAGGGTTGTCTTTTCGTTTTGTTATGGTTTCCCTTGATGTGCAAAAGCTTTTAAGTTTCATTAGGTCCCATTTGTTTATTTTTGTTTTTATTTCCATTATTCTAGGAGCTGGGTCAGAAAGGATCTTGCTGTGATTTATGTCATAGAGTGTTCTGCCTATGTTTTCCTCTAAGAGTTTTATAGTGTCTGGCCTTACATTTAGGTCTTTAATCCATTTTGAGTTTATTTTTGTGTATGGTGTTAGGGAGTGTTCTAATTTCACTCTTTTACATGTAGCTGTCCAGTTTTCACAGCACCACTTATTGAAGAGGCTATCTTTTCTCCATTGTATATTCTTACCCCCTTTATCAAAAATAAGGTGACCATATGTGTGTGGGTTTATCTCTGGGCTTTCTATCCTGTTCCATTGATCTACATTTCTGTTTTTGTGCTAGTACCATCTACATTTCTGTTTTTGTGCTAGTACCATACTGTTTTGTGATTACTGTAGCTTTGTACTATAGTCTGAAGTCCAAGAGCCGGATTCCTCCAGCTCCTGTTTTCTTTCTCAAGATTGCTTTGGCTATTCAGGGTCTTTTGTGTTTCCATACAAATTGAGCAATCTTTTGTTCTAGTTCTGTGAAAAATGCCTTTGGTAGTTTGATAGGGATTGCATTGAATCTGTAGATTGCTTTGGGTAGTATCGTCGTTTTCACAATGTTGATTCTTCCAATCCAAGAACATGGTATATCTCTCCATCTGTTTGTATCATCTTTAATTTATTTCATCAGTGTCTTATCATTTTCTGCATACTGAAAACTTTTGTCTTTTGTCTCCTTAGGTAGGTTTATTCCTAGGTATTTTATTCTTTTTGTTGCAATGGTAAATGGGAGTGTTTCCTTAATTTCTCTTTCAGATTTTTCATCATTAGTGTATAGGAATGCAAGAGATTTCTGTGCATTAATTTTGTATCCTGCTACTTTATCAAATTCATTGATTAACTCTAGTAGTTTTCTGGTAGCATCTTTAGGATTCTCTATGTCTAGTATCATGTCATCTGCAAGCAGTGACAGCTTTACTTCTTTTCTGATTTGGATTCCTCTTATTTCTTTTTCTTCTCTGATTGCTGTGACTAAAACTTCCAAAACAATGTTGAGTAATAGTGGTGAGAGTGGGCAACCTTGTCTTTTCCTGATCTTAGTGGAAATGGTTTCAGTTTTTCACCATTGAGGATGATGTTGGCTGTGGATTTGTCATATATGGCCTTTATTATGTTGAGAAAAGTCCCCTCTATGCCTACTTTCTGGAGGTTTTTTTTAATCATAAATGGGTGTTGAATTTTGTTGAAAGCTTTTTCTGCATCTATTGAGATGATCATATGGTTTTTCTCCTTCAATTTCTTAATATGGTGTATCACATTGACTGATTTGGGTATATTGAAGAATCCTTGCATTCCTGGGATAAACCCCCTTGATCATGGTGTATGACCCTTTTAATGTGCTTTTGGATTCTGTTTGCTAGCATTTTGTTGAGGACTTTTGCATCTATGTTCATCAGTGATATTAGCCTATAGTTTTCTTTTTTTGTGGCATCTTTGTCTGGTTTTGATATCAGGGTGATGGTGGCCTTGTAGAATGAGTTTGGGAGCGTCCCTCCTCTGCTATATTTTGGAAGAGTTTGAGAAGGATAAGTGTTAGCCCTTCTTTAAATGTTTGATAGAATTTGCCTGTGAAGCCATCTGGTCCTGGGCTTTTGTTTGCTGGAAGATTTTTAATCACAGTCTCAATTTCAGTGCTTGTGATTGGTCTGTTTATATTTTCTATTTCTTCCTGGTTCAGTCTTGGAAGGTTGTGCTTTTCTAAGAATGTGTCCATTTCTTCCAGGTTGTCCATTTTATTGGCATATAGTTGCTTGTAGTGATCTCTTATGATCCTTTGTATTTCTGCAGTGTCAGTTACCTCTCCTTTTTCATTTCTAATTCTATTGATTTGAGTCTTCTCCCTTTTTTTCTTGATGAGTCTGGCTAATGGTTTATCAATTTTGTTTGTCTTCTCAAGGAACATGCTTTTAGTTTTATTGATCTTTGCTATCATTTCCTTCATTTCTTTTTCATTTATTTCTGATCTGATCTTTATGACTTATTTCCTTCTGCTAACTTTGGGGTTTCTTTGTTCTCCTTTCTCTAATTGCTTTAGGTGTAAGGTTAGGTTGTTTATTTGAGGTATTTCTTGTTTCTTGAGGTAGGCTTGTGTTGCTCTAAACATCCCTCTTAGAACTGCTTTTGCTGCATCCCATAAGTTTTGGGTCATCGTGTTTTCATTATCATTTGTTTATAAGTATTTTCTAATTTCTTCTTTGATTTCTTCAGTGATCTCTTGGTTATTTAGTAGTGTATTGTTTAGCCTCCATGTGTTTGTATTTTTTACAGATTTTTTTTTCTGTAATTGATGTCTAGTCTCATAGCATGTGGTCAGAAAAGATACTTGATACAATTTTAATTTTCTTAAATTTACCAAGCCTTGATTTGTGACCCAAGATATCGTCTGTCCTGGAGAAAGTTTTTGGATGGAATGTCCTATAAATATCAATTAAATTTACCCTGTTTAATGTATCATTTAAAGCTTGTGTTTCCTTATTTAGTTTCATTGTGGATGATCTGTCCATTGGTGAAAGTGGGGTGTTAAAGTCCCCTACTATGAATGTGTTACTGTCGATTTCCCCTTTTATGGCTGTTAGTAGTTGCCTTATGGATTGAGGTGTTCCTGTGTTGGGTGCATAAATATTTACAATTGTTATATCTTCTTCTTGATTCGACCCCTTGATCATAATGTAGTGTCCTTCTTTGTCTCTTGTAATAGTCTTTATTTTAAAGTCTATTTTGTCTGATATGAGAATTGCTACTCCAGCTTTCTTTTGATTTCCATTTGCATGGAATATCTTTCTCCATCCCCTCACTTTCAGTCTGTATGTGTCCCTAGGTCTGAAGTGGGTCTCTTGTAGACAGCATATATATGGGTCTTGTTTTTGTATCCGTTCAGCCAGTCT
>RJWK010015443.1:0-36451 GCA_004363435.1 Platanista minor
TACAAAGCGATATTTTGCTCCAGAGAGAACACGGAAGAGAGTGTTGATCAGTTGGTCATCTTTGAAACTGTGGGAAACATATAGTTCAGAGAATACAGAATACAACAACTAAGAATTAAATGTAGACCAAGATGAAGGGGTGCTGTACACTGTCTTGTTGAGGGAGTTGCGCTCAGGGCTCCCAGACCTGGTTTTTCTCCTTACTGCTGAGTTCGTTTTAATAGAGTAATAGATAAGAATCTTATTAATGCTCCATGTCATGATTTAAAAAAAGAATGGTATAGGGAATTCCCTGGTGGTCCAGTGGTTAGGACTCTGCGCTTTCACTGCCAAGGCCCCGGGTTTGATCGCTGGTGGGATAACTAAGATCCCACAAGGTGTGTCATGGAAAAAAAATGGTAAAAAAACATCAGCCAACCAAGACCCCACAGGTCTTCTTGAGAAAATGCCATGAGACTTTACATAGTGATGAAAATAATTCTCTAGTGTTATCTCAGAGTTAAAAAATAAAAAACAAAATCAAATCAATAAGTATGTAATCTTGGGAAGTATGGACACATTTTTTTTTAAAGAAACAACTAAGAAAGGCTAAAATCTTGGTTGTATTGAGTGAAACTATTGGGCAGCCTAGTCATATCCAACCCCCTCCTTTGGTAATGAAGAAAGAGGGTCAGAGTAGGAGATGCTGATGGAGGTCATGCTGTGAGTTTGCAGCAAAGTAGCAAATGACCGATTATAAT
Organism: Platanista minor; assembly: GCA_004363435.1. NCBI lineage: Eukaryota > Metazoa > Chordata > Mammalia > Artiodactyla > Platanistidae > Platanista > Platanista minor. Next base: position 741 of record RJWK010015443.1, read on the forward strand.
GTGTGTAATTCACCAATCCCAGAGATAGGAGGTGTTTCAAGGTCAAGATGAAGTAACTTAAGAAATGATATTACTATTCTGTTTTGTTTTAAAAAGATATTTCTTGTGAAGAATATGTGCTATAAGAATATATAGTGTTAGAATTGTGCTTTACTAGTGAGTGACAAAAGATTAGCTAAAAGTAACTACTCACCGAAGTGGGATATTTATGAGCCCTGAATCTGACTGGTTTTATAAGATATACTACATAGCGGGAGCCACAAAGTTGGGAGAAATGTGGAAGCAAAGGTAAAATAGAAGTAGGGAAACTGGCTTTATTGTCATATGTTCTAGCTTTCACAAATAGAAGCAAAATATCAGAGGCATGCCTGGACATTCTCAATCTGACTAATGCTCACAATAAAGACCATCTAACGGTCCATGAATGGATTAGAACTGAAGTGCCCTCAAGTCTGTGCACAATGAGCTGGTTTTACCATCAAGTGTTCCCTGCTCTGTGGAATCCAAGCTGCTTTAGCATGACCATCTAGGGGGGATCTAGAAGATGGGGGCAATGGATAGTATTTACAATCATACTTAAATTATGATACAAGTAATCCACTCTTAAACCTTTCACCTCCTTTAGGACAAAATCGTTGTCTACCTCTCCTCTTTTCTCATGCAATACTCAAGGCTGTTTGTTCTTTCTTCAGAATGACTGCCATCATTTTGAACTGCTTGTGTCTTTTTTAGGGGTGGTAGGTATGGGAAGCACACACAATATGTTGAGACTAGCAGAACTTGGAGACAGCATGGGTGGAGAATATAGGAAAGTGAAAAGTAGTTTGAAGATTAAGGAAGTGAATATAACAGATTGAATGGTTTCAGTTTTGTGACAGAGTCAGATGAGTACTTAGCTCTAAGTATTCTAAGTTTGCCTAGAAAGCTGACTGAAAAAGATAGCTATAACTATTAGAGTAGGAAAGTTACGTCTAAAAGTGTGAAGAGAGGCTGAGATTTCATCCCACTTTCAAGCTAATAAGTTAGTCTAACACAGTTTCTCTCTCTCTCTCTCTCTCTCTCACACACACACACACACACACACACAGAAACCCTAGACCCCTGGATCAGAAAACAGATTTTTTATTTATTCACACACCAATCTTAGCAGCAGAATTGGATGCCTATACTCCAGTTCCCCATGGAGAGAGACAAGAGCCAGATGTTACCTGCATGTGCAGTGGGAATTGCGCCACAGGAGAGGAATCACAAAATAAAGGAGACTCAGAGCATACATAGGGTGGCTGGCACAACCACCCTCCTCCCCTTCAGAAAGGGAGAGAGAGTTGCTCTGGACTGGTAAAAAAATAATTCTCTCTGAGGAAGATAGGGAAGGTCTCTACCCTGCGTTGTAAGCAAATGACTCCAGAGCAATACCAGTCTCTAACTTTCAAATCATGCTTGCCATTTAATTATTCAGCCTTGATCATCCAGAAACATGAAGATATTCATGGAGAACAGAGTTGCTTCAAAACAATGAGAATTTGCTTGGCAGCCTGATTTGAAATGGGTTGGGTCACATGTAAGGGGAAACCAAGAAATAAAAACAGGTAATAAACTCTTTGAGGATAGGGATGATTTCTATATTTATTATCTCTCTTATAACCCAGCATAGTTTTAGAAGTTGACAATATTGAAATACAAAATATATCAGAGAGGCCATATTTCATCTTTTCACTGAACTCTATTATAACATATTTTGAGCAAATATAGCTCACGTGATTCAACCACAAAGCAATTTTTCTTTGTCTTCCAATATTCCTTTAAAGCTTATTTATTTTAAATAGTGGGATATCTACTCACACCCTCTGCGTAAAAACTCATGACTTCTGCGTTTTTTCTCCTAGCATTCTTAAGCAAAAATTTTAAGTTTAATAAAAATTAATAATAAAAATATACTGTAAATTATAAATGACAATTTGAACTGCTTATTTAAAATATTCAATTCCCTGTAATCATCAAAGTGTCCAGTTTTATTCAAAGTTATAGTTATTCCTTCTTCTCTCATGTAAAAAGTTAAACACAGCCATGAGATGGCCAGAAAAGGGAAATAATTGTCTGCCTGCTTTCTTCCTTATTCACCTTCTCTAAAATGTATCAACTATGTTATTTCTCCAAAGTTGAAGCTGGGGAAGAGAACAAAAGTAAGTGAAATAGAAAATATTTTGCTTTATCAGATGGTTTTACAATGCTGGGTCTGGCAGATAGTTAAAGCTGAATTTACCTTAAGTGGCACTTTTTTTGTGTGTAGAGGTAAGAGATTCTTTGCAGATATATTATTAACTAAAGATCTCTTAACTGCATCCATCAGAAATGCCCCCTTAATTTAACTGGTTGCTTACTGCTTCCACAATGCCTAGAAAATGTTGAAATTGACTTAGCTATTGCCCGTTCTATAACTGCCTGGGGTGGTCCTAAGATGATCCCATACCAAGGTGTTCTTTTGTGTGGCACATCTTCAATTTTTGAACAGTAATGCAAAGTTTGATGCATGAAATTCTTGGAGTGCAGGAAAGACCCCATTGTGCCACTTCTCCTTGATCCATCTCTCAACATCAAACTAGCAACACATCTTCTTGTTCTCAGACATTTCAGGCAGAAGTTAGAAACCAGTCTGCCCTGGGTCCCCTCTGCTTCCACAGGCTGAATAAAGCAAATAGTAAACTCTAATTAACTAGCATAAGGCCTTTTTTTTTTTTTCAGTATGAGCTGAAAAGAAAACATATGTTCTCTCCCAGTTGATGGAGCAGAGTCACAGGATTTTCTGCCAAAAAATCCTCCTTAAAACTTCTCCCATTTTTCAACATTCCATCCCATCTATAGCTTTAACATAAGTAATGCTTTTAAGACAGAAACCCATTGGCTACTTCCATTAGAACGTTTTGTAAGGTAGTCTTTGGAATGTAGAATGTGCTGTCCCATGCTTTCTGCCTAAACTAAGCCAGGAAGTGTCCTATTAAACTTCCTGTTACCATACCAGCTTCTTAAAGACAGTGATTAGCTCTTGTATTTCTTTATTATACCACAATATACTGGGTTTGCCGATGCTAACTAAAACTGATCTATGAACTAACAAGACCATCACTTCAAATGTACTTAAACAATGTTATATTAAAAAATTCAACTTGTAGACACATGTCCAGGATTTCCTCCGTATGGAAAAGCACACTGGCTTGGGAGTGAATATTGTGGCTCTTCCTTACTTTTTTTTTTTTTTTTTTTTCTTCCTTACTTTTTGTGTCAACATAGGTACATTAGTTAACATCTCTCTCTGAGTCTTAACTTTTTTATAGAGAGAGCTGGGATGAAACTATTTCACAGTGTCTTTGTGAGAAGTTCACAAGGTATATGTAAAGTTGATAGGACTTGTCACATTGTAAAATATTGCATATTTTGCTACTATTGTTTCCCACCAAATTGAAATTCCAATATAGCTTGCAAAATCTAGTCAGAAATTTGTCTCTTTTTTTGTTTTGCTAATCTTTCAGTGCAGATACTAATAAAGGTGAAAATCAAGATAGAAGGAGAGGCAGAACATGAAATGGAATGGACAGTTCTCCTACCAGATTATCTATGCTCCAAGTAATTTATTATTGGTTGCATTCCTGTGATTATGATTTTGAAAAACATTGCATAAAAAGGCTCTTAATGAACATAGCCTTGAGTAAGTATAAACTGAATCAAAAAAAATTTTTTTAAATACTTGGGGAAATGAAAATTCTCAAAACTAGTATTTCATAAAGCACAGATTTTAAAAATATGATTTTTAAAATATCATATTAGAATATTAACTTATGAAATATCTAGTTATTTTCCCTTTTACTAAACACAGGAAAAGCAAAAAAAAAAAAAAAAAAGCACCTTTAAGCTGTAAAAGGAAAATTCTTTATAATCAATACTATTTTATTATTTTATTTTAATTTCATTGGAGTATAGTTGATTCATAATGTTGTGCTAGTTTCAGGTGTACAGCAAAGTGATTCAGTTATACATATACATATTTTCATTCTTTTTTAGATTCTTTTCTCATATAAGTTTACCACAGAATATTGAATAGAGTTCCCTGTGCTATACAGTAGGTCCTTGTTGGTTATCTATCATATATATAATAGTGTGTGTATATTCATCTTAAGCTCCTGATTTATCCCTCTCCCAAATGTTTCCCCTTTGGTAATCATAAGTTTATTTTTGATATTTATAAGTCTGTTCCTGTTTTGTAAATAAGTTCATTTGTGTCAATTATATTCCACATATGAGTGGTACCATATATTTGTCTTTGACTTACTTCACTTAGTATGATAATCTCTAGGTTCATCCATGTTGCTGCCAATAGCATTATTTTGTTCTTTTTTACGGCTGAGTAATATTTCATTGTATATATGTACCACATCTTCTTTATCCATTCCTCCGTCAATGTACATTTAGGTTGCTTCCATGTCTTAGCCATTGTAGATAGTGCTGCAGTGAACATCAGGGTGAATGTATCTTCTCAAATTGTGGTTTTCTCTGGGTATATGCCCAGGAGTGGGATTGCTACATCATATGGTAGTTCTACTTTTAGTTTTTTAAGGAACCTCCATACTGTTCTCCATAGTAGTTGTACCAATTTACGTTCCCACCAACAGTGTTCGAGGGTTCCCTTTTCTCCACACCCTCTCCAGCATTTATTGTTTGTAAACTTTTTTTTTTTTTTTACGGTATGCAGTCCTCTCACTGCTGTGGCCTCTCCCGTTGAGGAGCACAGGCTCCGGACGCGCAGGCTCAGCAGCATGGCTCACGGGCCCAGCCGCTCCACCGCATGTGGGATCTTCCCGGATCAGGGCACGAACCCATGTCGCCTGCATTGGCAGGCAGACTCTCAACCACTGCACCACAAGGGAAGCCCTGTACACTTTTTGATGATGGTCATTCTGACCTGTGTGAAGTGATACTTCATTGTAGTTTTGATTTACATTGCTCTGATAATTAGTGATGCTGAGAATCTTTTTATGTGCTTTTTGGCCACCTATATATCTTCTTTGGAGAAATATCTATTTAGATCATCTGCCCAGTTTTTTGATTGGGTCATTTGTTTGTTTGTTTGATAGTAAGCTGTATGAGCTGTTTGTGTATTTTGGAGATTAATTCCTTGTTGACTGCTTCATTTGCAGATATTTTCTCATGTTCTGAGGGTTGTCTTTTCATTTTGTTTATGGTCTCCTTTGCTGTGCAGAAGCTTTTAAGCTTAATTAGGTTCTATTTGTTTTTTTTGTTTGTTTTAACTTTCATAACTCTAGGAGGTGGATCAAAAAAGGTCTTGCTGCAATTTATGTCAAAGAGTGTTCTGCCTATGTTTTCCTCTAAGAGTTTTATAGTGTCTGGACTTATATTCAGGTCTTTGATCCATTTTGAGTTTATTTTTGTGTATGGTGTTAGAGAATGTTCTAATTTCATTCTTTTACATGTAGCTGTGCAGTTTTCCCAGCACCAATTATTGAAGAGAATGACTTTTCTCCATTGTATATTCTTGCCTCCTTTGTCATAGATTAATTGACCATAGTGCGTGAGGTTATTTCTGGTCTTTTTATACTGTTCTATTGATCTATATTTCTGTTTTTGTGCCAGTATCATACTGTCTTGATTATTATGGCTTTTTAATATAGTCTGAATTCAGGGAGTCTGATTCTGCCAGCTCCATTTTTCTTTCTCAGGTTTGCTTTGACTATTTGGGCTCTTTTGTTTTTCCATATAAATTAAAAAATTTTTTTGTTCTAGTTCTGTGAAAAATGCCTTTGGTTATTTGACAGGGATTGCATTGAATCTGTAGATTGCCTTGGGTAGTATAGTATATTTTAAAGAATAATTTTCATAGAAATGAAAGTCTGGTATCTGGATAATAATTGTGCTTATTCTGAGACTTAATAGATTATTATTATAATATCAGAAAAATGATAATTAGTTTTTTAGGAAATAGTATGTCACTTATTAACATGTGTGTAAGTTAATAATAATTAACATTCAAATAGAAATACCTGAATACATTTTGCTATGCATGTAAATAGGAGCCAGAAATCAAATCTATAGCAGTAAAATAGGAAAAAAATGAGCTCAGATGTTACTTTATTCTCTAGTGAAGCTATAAAGCCTTTTATTTATGGCTAAAAACATTCTACTTTAACTGGCTTTTATCATGTGGAAATAACTGAAAAAAAATTTTTTTTTTTTTTTTTTTTTATTCAGACTCTCATGAGGGCCAACAGCTTTTTAACACAGAGGCCATAACGTAAATAGTGAAAAATAAAGTTTTTGAGACTCTGAGGACTTATTTTTTTCAAAGCGAGAGAGAGAGGTGCTAATATTTCCAAAGCGTGATTTGATATACTGAGTTTTCCTAATAAATACAGATATTTTATAGATATATTTATACAGCATAACAAAACTACTTTTGAAAATGCTTTCTTATTATTTTTTAAAAATATTTCAGAAAAGTCTTCACTCTGAATTAGTATCATTGCCTATACCAAGGATATATTAAATTTTTAACAGTTGGATAGTAATATAAATTAATATATGATATTATATATAAAAAATATGTTCCATTTAGTCTTTAAATCATTGCTGTCTAAGAAAACTGTTTGCAATGATAGAAATGTTTCTTCACTGTACGATATGGTAGTCATTCTCACATGTGGCTATTAAACATTTGAAATGTAGCGAATATGTCTGAAGAAATTAATTTTATTTAATTCTAATTCATTTAAATTAAAATTTAACTCACCATATGTGATTGGTGCCTTCCATATTAGACAACACACCTTTAAAAAAATGAACTACATATATCAAAATCTGATTATCAAAGGTATACATTGTAATGAAAGTCACTCATCAGATCCTTCTCATAATTTCCAAATCATTTTTGATTTTTCAAAATTGTATGAAATGACATCACTAGGTAAAACATGCCCTTATCTGGTCTCCAGTCTGATAAAAGGAATTGCATAATAAAGACCTATCCTCTGATTTTTCCCAGCTTCTGGTCTTTGCTGCAGCCAGAGGGTACCCAGGTGCTCTGCCACCTGTCCTGGATGGTACATACTTTGCATACTTCATGTGAGTGCTTCCTACAATGACTGGTCTCAGAAAGGCCTTGGTGACTGCTGATAATACTTCCAAAAATGCTGCCTGCTTTGTCGTCTGCTCCATTGCCCCCATGAAGTTGAGCTCCCTTGGAACCATGGGTAGACACAATACATGCATTCAACTGTGCCACCTGTCACCTTAATGCACTTGATGATCACTAGTAGCATCTCTGCCAAGCCCCATTAACTGCCACTGTGGCCAACATTATGCAAATCAATCAGTATAGAAATATTTGAATCTTTTGACAATTGGTTCAACTTTTGTTGATCATAATCACTGTACAGTCTTAGGAGATAAAGGGTTTTGTTCTTTGTGTGTTTTTTCTAGCATTTGTTTACTGCCTTAGGTATTAGCAGGAACTCAGAATGTAGTTTTGTATTTATCACTTAGAAAATTCATACATTTTAAGGAGCTGCATGTGTTTAAGATAGGATTGAAAAAGAAAGGAAAGAAGATCATGTTTACCCAGTTGAAACAACACCTTTTTACTTTATGTCTGGATTACTTCTGTTTGGTTGATTTATTAATACATTTTGATCTTTTCTTGTGTAGTTTAACATCTGTTCAATTATCATATTCTTAACACACATTTCCTCAGCATGTTTTCTGCTCGATCTTCCCTTTGTTCTCTTGTACAAATTGAGTGATGATGATTTCATTTGGGATGTGAAATATTAAAGGTTAAGTGGAGATTATGCAAGTGAAGTAAGCCATCAGGATAAAATTGGAGAAGTTCAAAGGAAAAATAATGGGGGGAAAGAAAGAGAGAGAAAAAGTGGTAGGAAAGTAAAAGGAAGACATACATTTTAAAATATAGAATTTGGTGATTTTTTTGCACAGATTTGATTAATTTTTTAAATAAAATTTTGCCATTCCAATACGAATCTGGTAAATATCCTACTACTATTAACTTAGCTTTCTGAAAAAATTCATTATACTGACTTTATGCTGTCAGAGATAATTTCCTATTTTCTTCTTCCTGTGCTTTCTCCTAATTGCTTAACTTTGCAGCATAATCTCTTAACATGTTTAACTCCATTTTCTCATTTTCTGAATGAAAATTAACTCTTGTTATTGACTTTGAAAGCTTCAAGGTCTCAAGTATCATTCGTTTTATAATTTGTACTTTTCAATTTTACCATGTCGTTCTTCTCTTTCACTTTTTGCAGAGCCCTTAATATACATTTAAATAATAAAGAGAAATACAGGATCCCAGCTGGAATTCAATTTCTGTACATTCTCTTTTCCCTCCCTCTTATTATGAGGAATGAAACTAACAAGCTGAACATTGATATAAAATGCAGATGTTCTTTGCTAATATCAGGACTCTCCTTAAATAATAGAGTAAAATTGTTAAATGATGACCTGAGAAACACACACACACACACACACACACACATACATGCACACTTGACCATTCAACTCAAAATGTAAGATGGGTCACTTTTACCACCATGTAATTCTATTTACAGCCTTTGTTTTATTGAATCAGCTCATTCTAAGTTCATATTAGATTTTATAACATTCTCAATTATGTGTTATTTGTTAACACATATTTCTGTGAACTTCAAAATGCAGAGAGGGAAAATTATAAATTTCTTTTACAGAGATGTTTGGGCAAAGTTAGTTTCAGTATCTTGAAATTAAAAACTCCTAACAGTACAAATTTGATTTCAGTTGTTATCATTTTCTTAACTACAAATAAAATGCAATGAAGAGATTTTAAATAAAAAATAGAGACAAAGCTGGGAACAGAAAGTGGCTGGAAGAACACCTAATATTTAACTTAGCCATGTAAACTACTATCAAGACTAGAGAACCCTTTTTTGTTTGTTTTATATCAGAAATATAATACATTCCAATTTTCATAGTCTAAAGTTTGACTCAAACTTTAGAAGTTTTTCTCCCCTCATCCTCTCCCTAACAATTTTTAAATAATCAGAACTATTTTACTAATTTGAGAACATAAAATCAAACTGAGGGAGTAAAAATGTCAATTACAGGCATTTTTAAAGCACAGTATTGCTTTCTGGCTTCTTCGATAACCTTCATACATGGTAAAGGTAAACAACTAGTTAATCTGGATATGGCCATACTTTTATCAGGTCTGACACTCACAGACCTCTTTTTATTTATCAGTAAAAAAAATATTTTCCCATACATGGTTTCTACATTTAAATTTCTGCTGTGATTTTAATGGGCTTTGTAGCACATCACATTGAACACGAAACTGGTAGATAAATATTTCCAAATTTAGTTCCAACCCCTAAATACCTTAGGTAATTATTAGAGTGGAGTGAAGGGAGGTTATAATGGATCAAGCTATCCTATTTTAACCCTACTGATTATATTTCACAGTGGTTCCAGGGGCTACTTGTGGATTGTATGTATTAATATGTCTCCAAAAAGGAGCAGCCTTGCCCTTCTCAACGAGTGGGGTTAGTCTCCGTATTGTACAGTGTCACTTTATAAGTTAATGAATGAATATTAATTATCTCCATGATTACCTATAAGTCAGGCCAATCCTATGAATACTATTGAACCCAAAGTATCAGTTATCATTATACTCTAAATACAGACAGTGTTCTTGCTCTTTCAAAACAACCTGAATTTTAAATGCCATCATGAACTTGTATGTGTGCCTAAGGAATCTTCTTGAAGTAATCCCTCATCAAATTTCTTTCAATATGTATCAGTCTCACTTATGCATTTATTGATTGCTTGATTGATTACAAGAGAAACCACAGATATGTATGTTGAAAAAATACCATCCTGATGATTAATTTTTTAATGTATTTGTTTTATTTTTCATAGAAACTTTTACTTTCAATTTTTTTTTTTAATTTAACTGTACAGCATGAGGTAAGTTTCAATATTGATTAAGTATATAAGTAACAGCTTTCAGCCAAACTGCCCTGGCCATACTTAGCAGTCTGAAACTGCTAAAACAGAAACCATATTCTTAACAAAATAGAATACTTACAAGAGCATTTAATTAAGATATTTTCAAATAATATGTATAATGCTTTAATAGAAAGTCTTCTTAAGTGTATTTTATACCTAAAACCTCTAAATAAAATTTAGATAATGTGAGGCAAAAATCTGAATAGCTAAACCTGGAATATGTATGAGAGACTTCACCTCAAATATGAGTTCTTTATTTGAAGTAAAGTAATAAAAATAAAATGTAGGGCTTCCCTGATGGCACAGTGGTTGAGAGTCCGCCTGCCGATGCAGGGCACGCGGGTTCGTGCCCCGGTCCGGGAAGATCCCACATGCCGCGGAGCGGCTGGGCCCGTAAGCCATGGCCGCTGAGCCTGCGCGTCCGGAGCCTATGCTCCGCAACGGGAGGGGCCACAACAGTGAGAGGCCCGTGTACCACAAAAAAAAAAAAAAAAAAAAAAAAATTTTAAAGGGTATTATTTATTCAGTTTCTTCAAGATTTAGCCGTTTAACTGAGTGGAAAAAAGTTGAGCTTTTATTGTGAGCAAGATGTTATGTAAGTGCTTTTCCCACATTGTGATATCTAAATAGAACAAGAAATTATTTCTAATACATGCAAAAAGAGTTTTGGCTTTGAGATTTCAGAATGTCTTGAAAATTGGAGAGAATCAATGAATGTTGCTAATTCATAACCCAAATAGTTTTATTTTACATATCTATTGCCACCACAAGAACTGAAGAAGTGCTTGGTCAACATGACATTTTGAGCATAGAAATTAGAATTAAACATTGAGAAAGAGTGTGTTTGTAAATGATTTTTAAAAACAAATTGACCCCGGTAGGCTTGAGAAATTTAATAAGAGGTGTCAGATTTCTAGGACAAAAGAAAAATGGAGTAAAACTTTACTGGTTGAATTTACTCACTGATTTATTTCTTCAACCAAAATTTATTATACATCTACTTAAAATATGCTACATACTGGCTTAGGGATTGAGCATGCACCCATGAACAAAACATTTTTCTTCCACTCAAAGACTTTATAAATTTGTGAGTAATATTTATATAAATAAAAATGATAATAGAACACAATATATTCTGTATTAATATATGCCTAAGGAGCTATAGAAACACAGAGAGATTCTACCTCAGCCAACAGATGTTGTAGGTAGGAGAAAATTACCAAGAAATAATGACATTTATGTTGAGCTTTGGAAGTCAGTAAGGAATACCAGGGAAGGCAATTATATGACAGAGTTTAAAGAACCAGGAAACAACTTACCATGATATTTCTAGAAACTTCAAGCATATGATGTTTGTAGAATCCTTATGGAAGATGAATTTTGAGATATTAACAAGGGGCATATTGTAGTTTCCATCATGATCATCATTTTTATTTTATTGGACATAAATCAAGCAAACACTGTACTTACAGTTGTTTTGTGTTTTTTTTGTTTGTATTTTCTTGAATCTACAGTTTTAAATGTTATTTGGACTACTTATAACCAATATTCACTGTTCTAAAGAGTGCTGGGTAACATACTAAGTTGATTTTAAATTGGGAAATGATAACTGTGACTGCAATATGTGGGATACACTGGAAGGTACCAGGTTGAAGACAAGAAACACTTTAAAAGCTTCGTGAGAGTACAGAACTTTGCTAATTTTTTTCACTACTGTGTGTACAGCACTAGAACAGCAGCTGGTATGTTGCGGACACACAATAAATACTTATTAAAGAAAAAAGTGTATCACAGTATTGCAGTCCCTGAGTTTAAGTAAGGCCATTGCAACTAAAAGAAAGCAGAAAGAATTTGTGTGGCAGACTTTTAGGAAATGGAATCATCAAGGAAAATTTAACAAATATATTTGGTTGGGTGTGGAGAGGAAAATAGATACTTAGAGGATGGTTCCCAGGTTTTTGACTTGGGCTTCTGAGTGAAATGGTTGTGCTATTAATTGAGATAGCAAATTCAGGGAGAAAAATCTTTGGCTCTTCCAGTTTTCCCAGCAGTTAATGATCAAACATCATTTAGCTTACCTATGAATTCCACAGGTAAGATACATTTTGACTGAAAATTTACCTGCAGAAAAGCTATGTGCACCCATTCTATCTTTCACATAGGTTAGCTTTTACTTTTTTTTTTTTTTTTTTTTTGCGGTACGCGGACCTCTCACTGTTGCGGCCTCTCCCGCTGCGGAGCACAGGTTCCGGACGCGCAGGCTCAGCGGCCATGGCTCTCGGGCCCAGCTGCTCCGCGGCATGTGGGATCTTCCCGACCGGGGCACCAACACTTGTCCCCTGCATCGGCAGGCTGACTCTCAACCACTGCCCCTCCAGGGAAGCCCAGCTTTTACTTTTAAAAGAATATTCTCAGCAGAATATAATTCTTGACAGAAAAGACAAGAAGAAAATGAAGGCTATACAGCTACTCTTTCTATCATCTGGCAATTTAACTCTCTATGATATAAGCTTTGGGTAAATCAATTTCTTGATCCTTTTTACATTTTAAAATTTGTTTAAATAGTAAATTATACCCTATCTTTTCATATTGTGATAACTTTGTCATTGATTCATTTAACTGCCTCTTCCTCCTTCTTTATTTTACATTTGTTGGTAATTTGCTAAAAGAAAGGTAGTGGGGACAGAGGAAGCATTTTGTATATTGAATTGGCAGTGCTTGTAACTGATTGAAAGAAGTAAGGCAGGGAGATTCAGAGAAAGACGGCTTCTTTAAGAAGTAGAACTGAGGTTTGAGTTAGAAATAAAGGAACAAAGAGGTTTTCTTGGTTTTTTGTTTGTTTAATTTTGGTCAAGCTATTTGTGCTCCTTTCATATAGTAAATGAAATATTTTACTTTGAACAAGAAAAAAAAAGCAAAACCATATCTTTCGTTTGATACAATGCAATGGTTTCTTCCCAATGACTTCTGGAAATAGCTCTGAAAAAGAGAGATGGTTTTGTTGCCATGTTTTATGAGACATCACCATTATATTTAATCTTTCGTGACATTGTTGTAATAGAAGTTAGATGCCCTCTTGTTGCCATATATTTAAATGATTTGAGGATGCTACTTGTGGCTGTTTCCCCAAAATGACTGGTCCACCTGTTGTTCTCCCTGACCATAGGTATTTACAACATGCTCTCTGTTTTACTTGTACCTCAGTTGACATAATGTTTTTCAATAAGTTCATGTGTACTTTTAAAGTAACTTAATTCAACTCTTGTAGACAAAAAGAAACATTTCCTTTCTGTGGACATTCAGGATGAGATGGTGACACCAGAGGTCTCAGTTACACCACTTTAGGGAAATAGTTCTAGGATCTAACACATTCGGCAGAGAAAAGGAAGATGAGAAACTGTCCATTTTCTGAAAATGTGATAAAAGCAACATCATACCAGAAGAAAACTAACAGTGAATGTAGGTAGATCCACCTACCGAGACCTGGAGATCAACACATATTCAAGGGCAGATCAGAGAATGAGCTTCCCTGAAAGAGGAAGCAGGAGATCTGAAGGAGAAATCTTTTCGTAGAAAGGATGTGATCTATTTAACAGAGCTTGACTTCAATATCCGTCAATTTAGGCAGCTCTACACAGAGGAAGCATCTCAACCCAGTGTCCAAAGAGAGCAGGCACTTCATGGACTTTTAAGCAAACATTCCAAGAGCTCATTTTAAAACAGCAACTCTTGCTTGGATATACCTGAGTCATCCCACTAGGGAAAATTTCTTGTTCTGAAGGATAATTAGAGTCATTTTAAATATTTTTAAAAACCAACAAATGAAGTCCGATTGTAAAATAAGCATCAAGGGTATGTTCCTTTTAACTGAAAAAAAATCACAATAATTTATGCAGAACACAAGACATATTCTTATGGTGGAAGGTCACTTTGAGCAGCCAAGTGATTATTAATGCAAAGAAAATCCAACATTGCCTTTCAAGGCGGTAAAAATTTTGGAAACATACTCTTAAGGGGGAAAAAAGCTGTAAAACTACAGGTGTCAGAAGAGAATATAGGATCAAGCCAATAATCCTGCTGTGATGAAGCTATAGGGAAGCTAAAAACTACTAAAACCTGTCAGAGTTCTGTAATTAAAAGCTACTAGTGACACCTAAATATGCTAAAATATATATTATTATATACTTAAATATGATCTTCAAAGTAAAAGGGTTCTAACACAAAAGTGATTTAAAAAGTAAAACATGTTTTTCTTAAAAATGCATTAAGTGGTATTTTATCTATAGGCTAATCCAAAAAGTCCTATTTGACCTAAAGTATAGCTGGAATTAAATTAATTCATATTTTGTTTTAACCAGCTTATTTTCATTGTGTTATAATGTTCTCCACCTCATTCTTTTGTTTCTCCTTTCAATGTTTTTTAATTTTCCAGTTAAAGAGGCTTTTGTGGCATCTTATTAGCAGAAAGCCATGGCCATAGAACTGGGATATAGCTTCTGTTTCAACTTTTATCCTATGGGAATGAAAATTTTAGATTCTAGTTAAAAAGAGATGAAGCCGTTAAGAGAGAACTTCCAAGTTTAGAACTATGGAAGTTCCTGTCCAAAAGGTCATGATGAAATATTAGGTAATTTTAGGTAAGGTCATTTATAAGTGGATTTTTGGTTACAAGTCAAAGAAGAAGGTGGATTTTTGATTTTTGTGATTCATAGAAGAATCAAGTCATAACCGAATGTCATACATAGAAGAATGTGGATTTTTATTTTTTTATATTTTTTGCTGTTTGTAACAGAATCAGCAATCAAAAACATGTCAGAGATGTGCTAGAGAATTGAATGTAACAATATTAAGTTTAATAGAAATAATTGAGTATCCGACTTGGGTCCAAAAATTCTATCTGTACAGTACAGTATGTGAGAGACCAATGTATATAAATACATTTTGAGGCTTTCTAACTGGGAAGTAAATGTGAGCCAGCAGTGAGATCTAGTTGCCAAAATGATACAATGTTAGGCTTCATTATTAGTAATAATTGGTGGGAAATGATAGTCCCACTCCACCTTGCACAATCTGTTGTCAGACCACAAATGGAACCCTCTGTTCAGTTTTGTTGTATGGCAGTTTAAAAGTCAAAAGCATGATGTATATTCAGAGGCGAGTAGCCAGCACTTTGAATGGCCTTGTAACAGTGGCGTATGGGGAATGATTAGAAGGGGTAGGAGCATTTAATATGAAAAGTGGAAAATTATGGGGTAGCAAATATGTTCATACTATGAACCTCAGAGGCCCCAAGCACTTAAAGGAACCATCAACTCTCATCTATCATAGTTCAAAATATATCAGCTCTGAAACATGAAAGGTATGAATAGAAGTCTAAAATGATTGTATTTTTCTATTACTATTAATAATATCTTTGACACATAAACACTTTGAATTATTTCAGAAAATATTATCAAAATTTTTGATCCTATTTTGCTGATGCCCTAAGCTCGTACTCCAGAGCATTCTGAAGATACAGTGAACTCCATGACAAGGTGGAGAGTTTCCAAATACTAGAACTATTCAAACTGTGAAGGTAATATATTCAGTATTCAAGTATTCAAAGTGTAGTTGATCTAGAAGACTGCCAAAGTTTCATTTAAATTAAGCAGTACTATTTTTGTTCCTAAATAATGATTTCTTTCCTGTTAATTCATATTCATATATAAATTGAATCTATTACATAGAAAGTTTCAGATGAAATAAAACTGAGATAAATTAGGTTAATATATGTTAGTTTCTATATTTAACTAAGCTTTTTACTTAACAGAAATTTATTAAGTCAGCTTTTCATTTCTGCATTAACCTTGTCAGAGCCTTCATCGTATTGCTTTGGCACTTCGTTCAGAGTTTGCTTTTGAAGATTGTTGGTAGATCACACAAAATGAGATACAAATTTTCCATTTGAACACAGGAGATTTTTTTTTGTCCATTTTCTATTGTAATTTGATAGGTATGTAGTCTCATTTTCAGTAGAAATAGTTGTTTCATGTGCCCACACAAAAATTTACAGACTTCATTTTGTTTAGAATGGCTTAAATAAATGTATTTGGGTTCAAAAAGTACAAAAGTTGTATTTTTTATTCTTATGGAGAAAGTCTATGCTTTCGAAAAATATCAGTAGTTTTAGGTCTTATTTCAGACATCATTTGCTTCAGGAACAATAGAGAAATCTCCCACAGGAGATTACAATGACCAAAAAGCATGAATAAGTTAAGGATTCTCCCCCCCCCATATCTTGGATGATTAAATCTGGATTTAACAAAATGCATGTCCTGATTCCTATTTTCATTTAGCCACTTTGTTGCATGCCATTATGGCATGCCATTCCCTTCCTTGTGCATTCCCTAATTAGTTTCATTCCAAAATCAGTTTGAATGTATATATGTTCCTTTAAAATAAATAATCCCTGATCAAAATATGAAATAAGCAAATACTACATTTTTGCTATTGTCTTCTTCATATTACAGTGGAGAAACTGAAGCTCAGTGAGGTTATGTGATATGTTCATATTTATCCTATAGAAATATTCTTTTGTGGTCTCATATTATTTTGTATTTTAGAAATTGGTATTTTTCTTAAAATAAAAGGAACATACAATAAAATACACAGACTATTCAGCTTGATGAGATGAGTGTATCAGTAGTTCATTCTTTTTATTGCTGACTAGTATTCCATTGTATTGATATATCATAACTTGTTCAGTTTTCTGTTGAACATCTGTTTTTATTTTTTTCGGTTTTTAGCTGTTATGAATAAAGAGGCTATAAACATTTTTGTACAACTCTTTTTGTTAATATGTGCTTGTGTTTCTCTTGAATAAATAGGATTGGAATGATTTTTTATAAGAAACTCCCAAACCAATTCTTCACATTGTTTGTTACTGATTTACATTCCCATCAGCAATGTATGAGACTTCAGGTTGCTCCATATCCTGTTCAGTGGTTGGTATTGTCAAGTTTTATTTTTCCATTGTACTGACTATGAAATGTAACTTCATTGTAGTTTTAGTCAGCATTTCCTCAATGGCAAATGATGATTAGCAGCTTTTCATGTGCTTACTGGCCATTTGTGTATTTTATTTAGTGTTAATAATATATATTAAATAACTTAAGGAATTATCTCTCACACTATCTGCCCATTATCTCATCAATATTTTAGTCTTTTGAAGTCATTTTATTCTTAAGTGTGTTGCAATAGAAGAGGCATCCATTTTATCTCATTATTTCATTATGGAAATCAGCCTCACAGAGGTTACATGACTTGACCAAGGTCATTTGTCTTGTAAGATCCAAAGCTAGGAATCACTCTGGACTTGATTTGCAGTGTTTTCCCACTAAATGCTCTTCTTTAAAAACAAAGTCTGTATGTGTGTGTGTATGTGTGTGTACCATGTAAATGGGGATTTGCTATAAAGGGAACACCCAATTGTTTCTGGATCACAGGAGTTTGTTTGTCAACACAATGCCCATGCACTAATGTAGCAGTTATATATGATCTATAATAAAGAATATCTTCATGTGCTTACTGAATTTTGATAAAATTTTATTCACCAATAATTTTTTTAAAGGTTGAAAATGCCAAGAAAGGGTGTAATATGGTTCACAGATTTCTCTAATAATAAAGAAAAAAAAAACTTATTCTGTTTTTCTTTCTTTGTGGAGACTCACAGACCATCGCATCTATAATTGAAAAATTTTGACTATGCAAGCAGATATCCTTCACATTCACTTAGGAGAGAAATAAAATATTCTAAGTAGATCACGTTCATATAAACAGAATATTAATTCTTCCTGGTTGTACAGAAAGAAAACCATCATTTCAGAAAGTGACATAAAATGAATTTTTTAAAAGGCTGCAAAGCAAAATATTGAAATCACAATGTTGAAAACCCATTCGTGATTGTAATATTTATGAAAAGAGTCAGAATTCCTAGGACCTATAGGATCATTTGAGAGTAGAGCAAAATAAGTTTGCTTCAAATTTGTAAAACATGCTGCTCTAATCCAATAGGGCATTATTTTTTTTGAAACTCAAATTTAATTTTATTTAAACTACTTAATTTTATGAAACTAAGGCTGATTTTCTGACTTACCACTTGATATTTCATTAGGATAACTAACAGATAATTCAAATTTAACCTGGTGAGAATGTAAAAAATTCAGATTACTTCTCTGTTCAAAATTTTTAATTTCCCCAATAATATATAAAATTCGAACTCGAGTATATTTACTATTACTTCTATACTTGAATCCAACTTTGTGCACTTTTCTGAGCTTGTAACTTCCTACTAATCGGCTACTTAAAGCTGATACATCATTCATGGAAAACAACAACAGCAGCAGCAGCATAATAAAGTAAGAAAAAATTTGGTCCTAAAATCCTATAGGTTTTTTGGGGTAAATAAGAGATTTCAGAAATTAGAAGGCACTAACTTTTTTGTAGAGAACTATAGTGATGTCATTTAGATGTCAAACTTATGCTAAAAAAAAAAAAATCACTTTTGAATGTAGACGAAGTCTTTATTAAGGACAGAATTTAATATACTATAAGTAGTCTTTATTTAAATTCTTCTGACTCTTTTGACTTGAAATTTCTCTAACTATAATCTCTTGTCATATCTAAGATTAAAAAAAAATGTTCTGACTCTGTAGGTGGGCTAAATGCTGATGATATAATTGTGGAGTTTTAATTGCTAACTTAAAAAAAAAACGTATAAATTTCTAATTATCTTGTAAAGTCATTAGAGATCTCCCTGGAAAATACAGATTTTTTTTAGAATTTAATACATTGGTTCTTATCATAATCAGAAGGTTTGGGGACAATGACACATAGGAATTTCTCTTTGTTTTATAATAAGTGATATATGCAGCACATTTTTGTATAATTAATACTTTGACAATTCTTTTTATAATGGTTTACATTTGGGGTAAATTAGCAATGAAATTAGAATCCATATGCTGATTAACAAGCAATGGATTGCCTCTGAAATTTAATTCTTATTTCCAGTTTAAGAGTCATGCAAGAAAAAAAGTAAACGTGCCTTTTTTGTTGTCTATGGAAAGTTCATGTTCAATTAGAAAACACTAGAAATAAAATTTAAAATAGAGAGTTCAGCTCTGAAAGTTGGAGGACAGAGAGGGATTTATTGCCCCTACTGTTTTGCAGCAGTAAAATTTTGAAGCTACAGAAAACCTTTTATATAAAAAAAAGTTCCATTTTATTTTCATCATTAGTTAATCTATTTTGCTTTCATTGTTAAAGTCAGTGATGAGAAAGTATCAACAAATGATAGTCTTCAAAAATTCATTAGAGTAACTCATTTCATTGAAAATAATCTATCAAATATCATCTCCCTTTTATAAATCATATTTTCCAGATACCCCTAAGAAGGCATCACTGTTCTAACATATGCCATTTTGAGTAGTCTATCATATCATACTAACAGTAATATGGAGTTACTAAGTGAACCAGATATTGAACCTGAAATTTTTGACAGGGTAAATACAGGGCTGTCATCTTAAATATGTGGCACTCAGGGTTCAGCAAACTATTCAGGTTATGGAAACCACATGCAGTCACATATATAGCCAAGGTCCCACTATGCCAGGAGATGAGATGTCTATTGATTTTCTAGTTAACAGCACTGCTGTCATGCCTGCATTTCCTTCCTAGGTGGAATTTAGTATCTTCTTCTCCTAAGATCAATACTTCCTTTGGTCATCAAAAGAAGTTCATTCTCTTTAATAGTTATGAGATAGTAAAAACAAACTAGTATATAATAAAACACTAGCATAAGAGGGGATAATGATGATTATGATAAATGATAAACATTGATGTTGATAATAATTATTGTTTCTGGGATGTTGTGGGGAAACTTAAAATGTTTATAAGCCTATAACATTATTCTGTCATTTGTCCACTTTGTGATCCCTTACTACTTTATTCACATTGTTAGTATATAACCTTTTGTGACTTTTGAACCAGTTTTGTGTAGGTTGGTCTCCCTCCTAGCTCATAACCTCCTTAATTGAACCAATATTCTTATTTGTTGCAGTAACTCTTCTAATCCAAGAAACCACCACAAACTAGGTGTTCAATATGTTTGTTGAATTAATTATCAAAAGAATAAGTATTATAGATATTTACTGCATACCTCTTTTCTTTCCTTCAGAAATTGAGACATTAATTTACTGTCACAGGAATCAGAATAGGAGTATTAGAAAGGTATAGCTATTCAAGAAATAGAGAATTTGTTAGAGCATTGTATCAGATACTTAAATATTTCTGCATGGATTATTTTCTTGGTGGTTTATTAATAAAGAGAATATTTTAAACGGTCTTCTGGTATTTTCCTACCTACTACAGAAGGCTGTTTAGCCTGTAGACACTGGTATATGTTTAATGATTATATACAGACACTATCTTTCTGGTTGATTCATGTCCACTGTACTGCAGCAGCCATGGATACTTGTTTGCCCATTATCAGATGCGATATACACAATGATTACAAACTAATTTATTGTTAATCAAAATAGAACACCGTTAACAATTTCAATCTTTTTTTAAAATAATGCAATTAAATACAAGGTTTAGGGTAGGATTACATATAAAATGTGCCACTTCCTTCCTTCATCAGTGTTAAATAATAGAAGCTGATTTTTTTTTTTTTTTTTTACTATGAAATGAAGAAAATATACAACTGGTTAAATAGGGGTCCTGAGTAGAGGGCAGTGTGTAGTAATACATAGGAGTTTATGGGTCAGCCTCCTTGAGATGGTAAAATTGTGAAAGATTTGGAGGCGAGGGGGTTAGCCAAGTGGTTACATGGAGGGAGAATATCCCAGCAGAGAGAAAAGCTAGAACAAACTACCTGAGGTGAAATATCTGCTGCCATGATATAGGAACAGGAAGAAGAAGAAGGTCAGAGTGTAATAAGATAGAAGAAGGAGGTCTAGATCATGTAGGAGTTTGGCAGAACATTGTATAGACTTTGGTTATTCCTGTGAGTCAAATCAAGAGAGGTTTTGCAGAAAGAAGTTCTAGATCCAATTTAGATCTTTTGAAGGCTTTCCTTGTCTTGAGAAGGGCAAGGATAGCTTCACAGAGTCCTGTATGGAGCTTATTTCTATAATTAGGCTAGAGATGATGCTGCCTTGGACCCAGGCGGTAGCAATGGAGGTTGTGTGAGTTGGTTGTATTATGGATATATTTTAAATATAGATTCAATAGAATTTCCTGGTAGACTGAGTATGGAGTGTAAGAGAAGAAAATATTTCAAGGATAGCTTTAAGTTCTCTCACTTTAGCAACTGAAATGATGGGATTGCATATAAGTCAACTTATATGGGAAGATTGTGGATGCAGGAGATTTTTTTGTGGGGGAAGATCACGAATTCACTTTGACATCTGATATAATATTAGATATCCAAAAACATTAATTTGTTTGCAGAAGTAACAAATGATCCTGATAGAAGATACAAAAACATAGAAGGAAATAAAATTCTCTATATTTCTGTCACTCAGGAATTATAGTGAAGAATGTCCTGTGAGTGAGAAAGTGTGTGTTTTGGTGTATCACCAATATAACTGTAAGTTTAAAAGTACATTATGTGGGAGGAGTGACATCAGAAAGGGACAGAGTAGGAGGCCCCAGTTATTGTTCCCTAATCCTGACTGAAGAGGCACTGACTTAAGAACAATGTGTGGAACAAAATACCTTTAGGAGAACTCCAGAAATTAATTAAGAAGTTGCAATACCCACAGGTACATGCAAAGCTGAGAATAGCTGAATTAAAACAGATTTAAAAAAACTTTTTCTTTTTACCTATTATTGCCCCAACCCTAAGCTGGTACTGTTCAGTTCAAGTGGTAGCTTTTCCCTTGAGGAGGAAAGAGAAGAGCGGAATGTGTGTTCAACATTCTGACTGACCAAGGGATCATTTTTTGTTCACCTAACTTGGAATGTGAATGGAACCGGCATAGTTTTGAATGTCAGAAACAGGGGAGAGCACAGGTGGTTTGCTGTGGCACCAGAGGGCCCTCTGTACAACAGACAAATGTTGGCATAGCTCAGTGAGATTGTGAGAAGGCACTAACTTGTAGCTTCTACCAAAAGAGGGAGAAAAGGGGAGCATATCTTGTGTTCTGGCTTTTTGGAGAGCTGCTGAAGGGACTGGTATCTGTCTCAACTGACTCAGATTATGACACGTAGCCAGCATACTTTCAATGCCTGGGGGGACCTGAGATCAAAGAAGAATGGGGTGGCTTGCTGCTGTAGCACCAAAGAAACTGCAATACTGAAGACAGACACCAGTGAAAGCAAAAGATTATATGTTCTTAAAAAGGAAACCAGCAAGCCTCTGTAAGTGGAAAATTACATGTATAAGCCCAGACAGGTTTCATTTCCCACTAAAGGTTTCAGATGCTCTTAGACTCTCTAGCCAGATTGATTGGTGAAGGTCCCCCTCTACAAAGCCAGTTCATAAAGACTGAGAGAAGTTGCTGTTTTTTCAAATACATAAAATTCAGAAAAAAAAAAAATCACAAGACACACAAAGAAACAGAAACATGGCTAAAAATTAGAACTTTAGAAACCAATCTCAATGGAGTGGAGATCTATGACCTGACGAAGAATTAAAAATAATTGTCTTAAATAAGCTCAATGATTTAAAAGAGAACACAGATAGAAGACTAAAATACATAAGAAAATAATGCATGAGCAAAACGAAAGTATTAACAAAGAGATAAAACCCATTAAAAATAACCAGTAGAAATTCTGGAGACAAAAATACATTAACTAAATTGAAAAATTTCATTTGAGGTTTGACATCAGACTTGATCAAGCAGAAATTTAATCAGTGAACTTGAAGAATTGCTTAATCAGTGAACTTGAAGACAGGTTATTTGAAATTATTGTCAGAGGAATGAAAAAAAAAAGAATATAAGTGAAGAAAATTAAGGGGACTTATAGGACACCATCAAGCAAAACAAAGTACATATTATGAAAGTTCCAGAAGGAGAAGAGAGAGAAAGGGACAGAAAGCTTACATGAAGAAATAATGGCTGAAAATTTCCCAAATCTGAAGAAATGGACATCCAAATCAAAAAGCTTAAGAGATCCAACTAAGATGAACTCAAAGAGACCCATGCCAAGACACACAGTAATCAAACTGTCAAAAGACAAACACAAAAAAGAGAATCTTGAAAACAGGAAGAAAAAAGCAATACATCACATGCAAGGGAATTAGCATAAGATTATCAGTGGATTTCTTAGCAGAAATCTTACAAGCCAGAGGTAATGGGATGATATACTCAAAATGCTGAAATAAAAAACTGCCAACTAAGAATACTGTATCTGGCAAAATTGTCCTTCAAAACTGAAGGAGAAATAAAGATTTTCATAGATTAACAAATATAAAAGACAGTTAAATACCACTAGACTTGCCATAAATGCTAAGTTCTTCCAGTTTAAATAAAAGGAAGCTAGATAACAACACAAAAACATACCAAAATATAAAGCTTCCTGGCAAAGATAAATATGTAGACAAATACAGAATACTGTAATACTGTAATGGTAGTGTGTAAAGCACTTTTTTTTAAAAAAATTTAATAAACCAACAGTAAACTTTGTTTGTAAAGCACTTTAATTCTGGTATAAAATTTAAATTCAAAAAGCATAAAAATAACTATAACTATAAAACTATGTTAATGGATACAATATAAAGGATGTAATTTGTGACATCAATAACAGAGTGTGAGAGTGGAGTGATGTGAAAATTTAGAGTTTTTGCAAATAATTAAAATTATGTTCTTAACAGTTTACGATATATTAGCTCTAAGGTGTTATACTTACAATAGATTGTTATAACTCTAAGATCTAAGCTAAGTAGTAACCACAAAGAAATATAAATAGCTTAAAATAAAAGAAAGAAATCAAAGCATGTCAATACATAAAATTAATAAAACAAAAAGAAAAGAAGCAAGAGAGTAAAAGAGAGATGAAAAAACTCAAAGACAGACAAAATATATCAATAAAATGACAATAGTAAGTCCTTTTTTATAAGAAATTACTTTAAATGTAAATGGATTAATCCCCCAATGAAAAGACATAGAGTAGCTGAATGAATTTAAAAAAATGCAACATATGTTGTCTACAAGAGACTCACCTTAGATATAAAGACACAAGTCACAGAAGACATGATTTTATATGTTGAAAACTCCAAAGCTTTCACAAAAAAATTGTTAGAACTAATAAATTCAGCAAAGTTGCAAGAAACAAAATGGATACACATGAATCAATTGTGTTTCTATGCACTATCAATGTCCAATCTGCAAAGACAATTAAGAAAATTCCATTTATGGGAGTGTCACAAAAAATGAAATACTTAGGAATAAACCAAACCAAGGAAGTGAAAGACTTGTGCAGAAAAAATTGTAAAACATTGCATAAGGAAATTAAAGACACAAATAAATTGAAAGAAAACCCATGTTCATGGATTGGAAAGGTTAATATTATTAAGCTGTCCATACTACCCACAGTGATCTACAGATTCAATGAAATGCATATTAAAATCCCAAAGACAATATTTTCAGAACTAGAAAAAAATTCTAAAATTCATATGGAATTTCAAAGGACACCCCACCCCCCAATAGCGAAGCCAATCTTGTACTGGAAGAACAAAACTGGAGGCCTCACACTTCCTGATTTTAAAATTTATTACAAAGCTACAATATTCAAAACAGTATGGTATTGGCATAAAGACAGTTATCTAGACCTGTGGAACGGAATAGAAACCAGAAATAAACCCTCACATATATGGTCAAATATTTTTGGAGAAGACTGCCAAGGGTGCACCATGGGGAAAAGGATAGACTCTTTAACTAATGGTGTTGGGAAACTGGATATCTTCATGTAAAAGAATGAAGACTGGCCCTTATCTTACACAATATATAAAAACTAACTCAAAATATATTAAAGACCTAAGCATACAATCTTTACCTATAAAATTCCTAGAATAAAACAGGGAAAAAATTTTTATCACATTGGAATGGGCAATAATTTCTTACATATGACATCAAATGCACAGGTAGCAAAAAGTGAAATAGACAAATGGGACTATATAGAACTTGAAAACTTCTTCACAGCAAAGAAAATAATAGAGTAAAGAAGAAAACTATGGAATCAGAGAAAATATTTGCAAACCATATTTGATAAGGGATTAATATCCAGGATATATAAAGAACACCTGTAACTCAATAATAAAACAACCAAAAATCTGATTTTTAAAATGAGCTAAGGAATTAAAAAAAAAAAAAAAACGCCAAAAAGCATATGAAAAAGTACTAAACATGACTAATTTTCAGGGAAATGCATATCAAAAGCACGAGATATCACTTCATATCCATTAGGGTAAACAATATTCAAAAAACAAACAAACAAAAGAAAATAACAAGTGCTGGTGAGGAAGTGGAGAAGTTGGGACACTTGTGCACTGTTGGTGGATTGTAAAATGGTGAAGCTGCTATGGACAACTATATGGAGGTTCCTCAAAAAATTAAAAGTAAAACTATCATGTGAGCCAGCAATCCCACTTCAAGTATATAACCAAAATGATTGAAAACAGAACTTTGAAGAAATACTTGCACATGCATGTTCATTGCAGAATTATTCACAGTAGCCAAGAAATGAAAGCATCCTACATGTACGTGGAGGAATTGATAAGGAAAATGTGGTGTATGCATAGAATGGAATATTATTAAAGCACAAAAAAGAAGGAAATCTTGTGCTACAACAATGGATGAACCTTGGGACAATATGCTAAGTGAAATAAGTCAGTGACATTACGAAAAATATTGTATGATTCCACTTATATGAATTATCTAAGTTAATCAAACTCAGAGAGAGAATATAATGTTGGTTTCTATGGGCTGGACAAAGGGGGAAATGGTGAATTGTTGTTCAAAGGGTATAGAGTTTCAATCATGAAAGAAGAAAAAGTTCTAGAGATCTCTTATATAACAGTGTGTATATAGTTAACAATACTGTAAAGTATTTTTAAAAATTTAAAAAGTATATTATGTATATAATTCAAAGTCTTTAAATATATTTTCACAACTTTATTTGGATGGGCAGTTTATCCTATTATATGGACATGCCATATTTTATTTATACATGCTTTAAATATTGAAGTTTCTCTTATTCTCTAATGTTTGCAATTAAAAATAAAACTGTAATAATTCTTGTACTTAATGATTTTTATCTCTGACACTTTTGTTAGTGTACATGCTTACAATTCTATCAGTCACCAAACTCCTTTTATGTGTAATATATTTCACAGTGCCTCCTTTGTTATCCTGAAATGAAATTCACACATACTATAAGAAAACTGTACAAGCAATTTTTAAAAATCTGTATAATATCATGTTCAAATATAATAGGTAAATAAAGGGAAGATAAGTTCTACTGAAATAATATACATTTAAATATGTAAATGCTTGAGAATGATACACTAGAACATAGGTGTATAAACGTTTTTGATAAAGGGTCAGTTATCTAATAATTTTTGATTTTTGTCAGCCACATAACCTCTGTTGTATCTATACAACTCTGGCACTGTAGCACAAAAGAAAGCCATAGACAATATTCAAATGAATGAGCACTGCCATGTTCCAATAAAACTTCAT
The DNA here is from genome assembly GCA_004363435.1 of Platanista minor. Taxonomy (NCBI): domain Eukaryota; kingdom Metazoa; phylum Chordata; class Mammalia; order Artiodactyla; family Platanistidae; genus Platanista; species Platanista minor. Next base: position 27,527 of record RJWK010015443.1, read on the forward strand.
TTGCAAATTTAGATGGAAGGCTTGATTTGGCCCAGAATCATAGTTTGCCAATCTCTTCACAAAAGATATAAAATTGAACAGTCAAATGTTTGCATCCAAATATGAAATGATAGCAAATTCAAAAACTTTAAATAAAAATTAATAGAAGTGTGTGTGTGTGTGTGTGTGTGTGTTGCCAACTTAAATAACATTAGCAGCATTGCTGATGATGACTGATATATTTTTTTAATTTAATTTTTTTAATTTTTTAAATTTAATTTAATTTTTTTTTTTATACAGCATATTCTTATTAGTTAGATGACCTGATATTTTGAAATTGGAATACTTGGTAAAATTCTGAACAAAAGTACAAATTGTATACATAGTCTTTTTAGTCACATGAATACTTCATCAAATTACTTGAAACTTCTGGAGCCATACCAATTGCGCCAACTAAAAATAATTCTACACATTTCCAAAATGGTCCCTCCATAGTAGTATCACCCCATGGGAACCATAGTAGTATCGCCCCATGGGAACTGTCTTTTTGATTAAATTGTTGAAAATGGAAACTCTGTATCAAAAAATAAATAACAGGTTTTTTATTATACTTTCTTTACTTATTGCTTTTTTTGAGCTAGAGAATGAGATTACAACATTCTTAAGAATTTATGCCAATTTATCTCACACAACACTTACCTAACTGTCAGATTTGGTACTTAACCATCATATAAATTTATAAAAATATGTATTACTTTATTCATCATTAATATTTTGGATAAAAAGCCATTTTATTTATATGAGTGTAAATATAATTTTTATAAATATAACTATAATCCTAATAAAAGATACAATTATTTATATTTTATATCTTAAACAGAAATAAGCACTAATAAATAGTCCATTTCTTCTCATCTATTATAATTTACTATTAGGATATTTTCATAAATAAGTTCTGGAAATTAATATATTTCTACTGAAATGATTCAATGTGTGATATAATTATTAGGTGAATCAAGATGACCAGGATTATAATCCACTAAAGGGCTTGTAAAATATCGTTGCAAAACAGAACAAACTGTGAACCTGTTTATAATGACATCAAAACCTTGATACTGAACTGTGGGTATGCTCAGTTCGTGCCTACTTTAATTGAAATTTGCTACAAAAATGGTTATTTCTAAGAAAGTTTTACTCATTATGAATTAATTTCTACTTAAACTTTTTGAGCCTTGTGGATATAGATAAATTTGATGAATCAAGGAATAAAACCCTCAGTCTCTTGTCATTTTCTGTAATACTGACATTTTTGAAGATTGCATGCCATCGTTTTGTGTATGTCCCTCAATTTGTGTTTGTCAGATTTATTATCATCAGCAGTCAGACTTGAACTGCAACAGAGCATAACTTTCATTATGCTTATTTTTGTTGGTATAGTATTACACTATTGATCTGACTCTAAATGTAATACCATGCTTTGATTTTCAATTTTATTTTTTATTTTCCTCAAGCAATTTTCCTCTGCTCTTCCCAACACTCCTCATAATATGGGCTCCATTAGGGCAGATATTTTGACCATCTTGACTAGCATTTTATCTCCTAGACAAATGACTACATATATTTCCTCATGACTAGAGTCAGACCAAATATTTTTGGCAGGAATAAATGTTGTTTCTCAGTGCATCACATTCAAAGCACACATTTTGTCAATTTGCTCCCTTATTCTTGATGTTAATTTTGATTACTCGGTCAAATTGGCTCACCAGATTTTACACTATAATATTATCTTTTTTCTCTTTGCAACTAATATGTAATGTGTGGGGAATGCTTCTAGACTTTGTAAATATTGTGTTTCTCTTCAAATTTTTACCCAAATGGTTTATTAACATTTTATGGTTTTTGCCTGAGTCGATACTCTGAGAACCGCGAAATGATGATTTTATAACTCTGTTTTTATCTACATTTATAAGTTGAAATTCTAATGTAACAAAGTTCTTTCCCTCCCTTCTTCCTTATTCATGAATTCTTATATTTTCAGTAGTAATATAATTCCTTACTGTCATTTTCATGAGACATTTCCACTAAATACAATGTGTGATATTATATTGAATGAGTGAGTGAAATTACCATAAAGAACATTTATAACAATTACATAACTTGAATATTCATAAAATTATTGTACCAGTGTTATATTTCTGTAATTATATAAGAGCATGCCCTTATATTCTGTTTAGGTTTTAGAAAAAAATTCAGAATTATAGATAAAGTGATGTAATATCTACAACTAATTCAGTAAGTCAGTAGTGTGTGTGTGTGTATACAGAGAGAGAGAGAACTGTGAAAGCAGGTGAAAACACCATGAGAAGTATTCCTGCAAAAATGAAGTACCTAAATATAAATGCAGCCATGATGAAACATGAGATAAGCTCAAATCAAATTATGAGGTATTCCACAAAACAACTCACCTGTAATCCTTAAACATGTCAATATTATGAAAGGCAACCAGAGGGGAGGGGAAGAGAGAGAGAGGGAATGTAGCAAAATATTAATGATTGTTGAATTAATTTGGGTGAAGGGTCTATGGAGCTCTTTGTACTACTTGCATGACTTTTCTGAAAATTTGAAATTATTTCAAAATAAAAAGTTAAAATTTAGTTATTGAAGAAATAATAATGTCAACACATCAGAAATGCCACAACTCTTAAAATTTTGATCTGCCTTACAATGTAGAAACCGTTATTCTACAAATGTTTTTATTAAATTTTGTAATTTTATTGGCCTCAAGCTTCCTATGTGTTCTACTATACGTTTCAGATATGATTCATTTGTCCAACAATTGAAGTGATGAAGTAAAATACCTCCCCAAGCCAAGATACTGTTTTGTTGAAAAGGCTGATTTTAAAATATCAGTGACACCCAAAAAATATTGATAAAATGTTTTTTGCCTATAAAGACAATAAGTACTCACCATTCCATCCACTCATTTTCTTTCAATCCTAATCAAGTGAATTTATTCTTTTTCTGTTCCTTTCTATTCCATTCTGTTCTGTTTCATTAAGGATTTCATATATCCTTACATGGCCTTTTAATTTTTCTCCAATATATAAAACCAGGCTATTAGGCTTATCCCTCAGTAATTTTGCTCATAGATCCAAGTCAGTACAGAAGACAATATTCTTCCAGACTATGCACCATAAGTAAGAGAGTCACCTCCTATACAAAAAGCCCAGTTGCACATAAAGGGTATGTTTCTGGAAAAGAGTGCCAAGGCAGAGAAGGCCCTAGTTTGGGTAAGGAGAACAGAAAAATACCTTGACTTTTGATAGAAAAGAAGAGTGCAGACCCTTCTGCGATGAGAAAAATAACTTTTGTTATGAGTTGCTGGCTGGACATTTTACAATATGATGATCTTGCTCACACCCAGAGTCTGGACACTTAGATAAGAACTTGAGTCTAGGGTTCCTGCCATCAGTTCAGGCTTTGCTTTCTCCGGGGCACCTCTTAAATTAACCACTTAGATTTAAGGCCTCAAAAACCAGCACCCCAGTTACCTTATAAGTAGTAGGTGATTGCTACCCTGCTCTCTAACTCCTGGTCACTTGAATGCCTTTCCCCTAGCTCATCGTGTCCAACCTTCCACCCTCATCCCTTTTCTGGGATCTGTAAGTAAAAATCTGTGATTACTTCCTTTGTGTGGCTGTATGAAAACTGAACCTTCAATCAAAACAACCCCATGGGTTTCACTTCCCCAGAGTAGGTGCTCAGACGCTGGGGAAGCTATCTGTCCATTTTGTGTGGGTGGCTTGTGCCCCTCATTCAGCAGGTTCATAATCTGCATATTCTTAATTTAATACACCAGCCATGGACCCTGCAACACACCTTCTTATGAGAAGTGAAAAAAAGTGCAGTACCTTGGGTTGGCCAGATACCCACAGGATGAGCTGGAGTGGGAAATATTGAATTTAGGTTTAGGATAGTTGAGAGATTTCTACTCATCAAGTTTGGAGGAGAAGAAAAGAATTTCCACTCACATTGCCTCTCCACCCACCCTTCCTTCTCTCCTAGATTCATATACATATATTTGTACATATATGTATATTTGTGAATATATGTACCTATATATGTATAGGAAACATAAATAAAAGAATAGATTCAGTCTGATACTTTGGAACTCTTCATCTTTTCAAGTGATTTTTCTAGCTTTAGGTGAGCAGTGCCCAGCAGCAGGGTAGGGGGAGAAAGGTAATAATTGCCTTCTATACTGGGTTACATTTTGGTTTAGTAGTAGTTCTTGGTTCAGATGATTTTGTGACAGTTTCCTTTGTATTTTTACCTACATAAAAGTAAATTATTTCTCAAGACCTTAGCTAAGTCAGATCATAAATTAAGGCTGCCTATAATATGTTAATAATATATATCAGGGTGCGCATGCTGGAGCTGATCTCCGGTGTCCTTGGCCTGCAGTGGCTTGAAGCAGGGTTTCGGTTCCCGTCAGAGATTGAGGTCAGGTCACGGCAGTGAGAGCACCAAATCCTAGCCGCTAGACCAGTGGTGAGTGACAAGGCCCTGGCCCTTCATCTTTGCACAAAAGAATTCCTACAAAGATGAAAAGTAGAAGCAAGTAAAGTATTTATTAGGAGAAAAAAGAGTACAGTACGTGTGGATGGACACACGGGTGGACTCAGAGAGAGGGTCGCACCCTCGTGGAAGTTTGAATCACTTTTATGGGGCATTTCTTCCAGGTTTCCTTTGGCCAATCATTTTGATCTGCCTGGCTCAGAATCCGTATTTGGTATATCTCAGAATCCTCCCATGTGTGCATGTGCATTTCTCAGCCAAGATGGATTACACCGAAGAAGCCTATGGGTAGTTGGCATCACTTATTATGAGGTGGCGTCCCCTCTCTTTAGACCTCCAAGGGGCTTTCTAGTCGGGAACGTTTCCTTGACTCCAAAAATGAGAAATATGTGGTCTGTTATCTTCTATTTGGGCAGGGTCCAGCATCCTTTCTCAATTGTCCTGCTATTTTCATCTTGCAATATTGGTCTCCAGGGAATGAATTCCAATTGCTTACCCTGGGGGGACCCATCTACCTCCTACCTCAGAGACAACTCATAGACAACTAAGAATGATCTTTGTTTAAGGATAAAATCATATGTTAGACAATCTATGTGGTGATGCACCTGTTCTGGCATTCTCAACAGTCTTTGTCCCCGCATAGAGAATATATGTCATTTTTACTTTGTTAGAATGGTATCAAAATTTGTATAATTGTCTCTGAATGTAATACCATACACTGATTTCCACTATTCATTTTTATTTTATATTTTAGCAACTTTCTTCAATTCTTCCCATGCTCACTCACTATGTGGGCTCCATAATACAGAGATTTTTTTTCTGCCTTGTTTATCATTATATTCCTAAAACCAATCCCTGCACAAAAGAGGTACTTAAATTTTTTAATGAAGTAAATGAATGGGTAAATGATTGGATATCTTTTGCATGCCAATAACTTTGCTAATTTTGTATTGAAACTTATCAAAAAACATGTTGTGGGAAATAATAATGATAATAAACTTTAGCTTTGTCATAAAAGTTAGAGTTATCCAGTCACCATGGAGTTGTCTTCTCTGTATAAACAGTTTGCACAATACAATTTAGAATGTTGGGTGGATATTCTTGAACACACTTATAGAATTTAATGATGTGAGGGACATTAATGTTATAAAATGATCTATACACATTTAAGTAGAATTTTAAGGGATCATTGATTGTGGTTGGAGAGGTGAGGAAAGCAAAAAAAATAATTTTTTTTTTTTATAATGTAACCCTCACGGATTGAAATTTTTGCCTTTTTTCCCCAGACAAATGACTTTCTCTGGATGACTGCCATTTCTCCAGCAGCTGAAACTAAAGGCAATGGCTAGTTTGGGAACTATGCATTATGAAATTTAGAAATTATTGCTTGTTAAGATCTCTGACATCAGAATTCTTTTGAAATATTTCTCTTACATTGTCCTCTACCAACTGGTCTGAGTTGGTACAATGTATTTACTAACATTACTTTGGGGTTGTGTTTCATGAAAGTCAGTATGGCATAATGGTGAAGAATGTAGGCTCTGGGGACTCAAACCTGGACTCAGACCAAGTCCCAACTAGCTGAGGGATGGTGAGCAATTTGTTCAGTCTCTTTGAGCCTCATCTGTAAATAAGGATAATAAAGAGTTTGTTGTGAATAATTAGTTTGTAATGCATATCAAGTACCAGAACCATGCCCAGCACTTCAGAAGTACTTACTAATATTGCAGTTTGTTAGTATATGGAAAGAGTATATGAAGAATATTAGTGTATGGAGAGAATTAGTATATGGAGAGAGAGAAAGATTAGTATTAATATAGTATGATGTCCTGTGGACACCAACTAGGATAAAAGTGTCTATGAGGGATCACTGGAAAAGTTGATAGCACAGTGCCTATGTGAGTTTAGGGTTGTTTCATTTTCCTACCCGGTGGAAGAGTGTATCAGGCTTTTAGGTCACTGGGGCAATCCCCATACCATTAGCTGATGATATGGTTTCTTATCTATTTTTTAGATAATTCAGGGTAAACTTTTTTACTTGTAACTTCTAAGTTTTATGACTGAAAGTCAGAGTGATCTGAATGTAATATTATTCTACTGAGATAATATTTTTTCTAATCCTGAGTATCTAGGACTAAAGACCCTGAGTGTAAGCATGACACCAAAACCTCTCAAAACAAGCTTCTAGTAGCTTTGTACCCCAAACAGCAACACTGGACAAATTACCTCATCATGGCACCTCTACTTCAATCATTTTTCCAGATGAAGTGTTGAGGTCAAGTCACTCCCAGATGCATTGTGTAGCCTGTGGTCCACTTTTAATCCCATCATCTTCTATTTAACTTGATATCTTCAATCCCTCTCCTCTCTGATATTATTAGAATGAAAAAAGTACCATAAGCCTTAGAGCTTTATACATGCAGCTGAAAGAAGAGCTTTTGCAAAGACCAGAGACATCTACAATAAAAAGTTAACTTTTTGATCAACAAAAAGTGAGTGTCACTATGAGAGAAAAAAAGTCAGAATTCTTTTTTAAAAAAAGCTCATAACACAAATGTGTATACAATTATGGCATATGATATGTGATATTTTTGAGATTATAGAGAAAATGTTTTCATTTTCTGCACAGTTAGGGCTTTCTGAACAAAACTAAAACAAAACTTGGGGCCTGAATTAAAGGACAATCCTCTACTTGAAAGATTATTGAATAGATAATAAGGGATTTTTACACTAGTGAAAGTACATTTTTAAATGTCAAAGGGGGATAAATCCAGAAACATTCCAAGGGTTGAAACACTGAAACACCTGTCTTATCTTTCCCTAGAGAGATTTACTCACATTCCAAGAGTTAGAACCAGGGTGCTTCCCCATTTTTCCCCAAGGACAATTTGTTTTCATCAAGGAGATTGAGTTTCTCTTCCTTCTTTAGAAGAAAAGGGAGATAATGCATATATAAACTCACAGGTGCATATTTTTTAGGGTTCCTCCCTTTCAGTTTAGACAATTTTATATACGTAGCCCTGTCCATCAAGCTCTCTTCGTCTTGACTCAGAAAGGAGAAAGGAAGAAAAGGAATCACTGTGGTTATAAATCATATGTTTACTTTTAGGACAATATGAGTATGGATATTAAAAACTGTAGAAATGGAAAAAGATCAAAGCATTTATTTACAATTATTTCTTACAAATCACTGATGATACAAGAACTGTTTGCATTGTTGCCTCTCCTAAGTTAACTCATTTGTTTGAACTGTTAAATATGTTTTCTAATGGGAGTAAAACATGGGGACAAGTTGGATGCAAGAAGCTGAAGATAAACATTTGTTATTAAAATGTGCGTTAGGGATTGTTTTGGGGAAGGATTAGTTTAATTCTGTTCTTTGGTAGAAGAAAGATGGTTCTACACCCTCTTCCTGACCCAGCTCTGGTCAATATAAATTTTGAAACTCTGTTAAATGACTTGGTCATTTATTTCCATGCTTCTTGTCTGCAAAATTTTCCTCAGCTTTGATCATAAAGGTCTCTTCTTTTAGTATGCTATTCTTTCAATGTTGTGTCTAACTTGATTTTTTCCATCTCCTTGTCTTATATCATACTTAAGTATAAAAAATTTAGTGGAACTAAAGGGAATAACCTACCTGATCCTCTTTCATCCATGTAATTTCTCCTGTTCCTATAAAATAGAACAGAACAGGAAGTGATCACCTTATTCCAACACCCATGTAAAGCCTGATTACGAAAGACATTCATTCTGCTAAGCTCTTCTCTGTTTACTGTGATCAGTTCAGACAGCTTTCAGAGACAGACACTAGATGTTTGATTCTAAATAAATGGAAAATCTCGGCCATATGAGGATCTACCTTTACATTTGGATCTAACAAGGATTAAACTGTTATAGTTTTTTTTTTTCTTCTTATCCTTAGCTGATAAGTCTAAATTGTAAACAGTTGTATTCTCAGGCAATATACAAAACTCATTGACATTTTTAGTTCATTGAAGTTTTCAAAAATATTCAAAATATAAGTACTTGTTAATAACTTTGAAAAGCTGGAGTATTTCTTGATTTATACATGGGCATGGGGTTTATATATAAGGGAGAAGAGAGAAAGAAGATAGTTGAAAATAAGGAAAATAAGAAGAAAGGAAAATATTGAAAATAAAGGAATAGAGAAATGGAGGGTAGAAAATGAGAAAAGAAAGAAGTGAAAAACTGAAGTATTTATTCAAGTATCACAGAAATATAGTATTGCACCAAATTACATTAGTTTGAACAATAATGGTGTTCTTTTAGTTTTGATTCCTTTATCATGTTTTCAGTAAAATAATATTCAGATTAAAGTATACTTAACTTTTTTTTTTTTTTTTTTTT
>RJWK010015444.1:0-36460 GCA_004363435.1 Platanista minor
AAAAAAAAAAAAAAAAAAAGAAAACAAGCAACACAATTAAAACATAGGTATGAGGGGCTTCCCTGGTGGCGCAGTGGTTGAGAGTCCGCCTGCCGATGCAGGGGACATGGGTTCGTGCCCCGGTCCGGGAATATCCCATATGCCGCAGAGCGGCTGGGTCCGTGAGCCATGGCCGCTGAGCACCGCAACGGGAGAGGCCACAACAGTGAGAGGCCCGCATACCGCAAAAAAAAAAAAAAAAAAAAAAACAACATAGGTATGAGACTTAAAGAGACACTTCACCAAAGAAGATATGTGAATGGCAAATAGGCACATGAAAGGATGCTCAACATCATTATTAACCATTAGGGAAATGCAAATTAAAGCTGTGATGAGATATCATTATACACTTCTTAGAATGTCTAAAAAAACCCATGTGATGAGAATGTGGAGCAGTAAGAACTGTTGTGCATTACCTGTGGGTTGCAAATGGTACCCCACTTTGCAAAGCAGTTTGGCAGTTTCTTATAAAGTACAGCAGTCTCACTCCTAGGTATTTACCCTAGAGATATGAAAGGTTATGTTCACACAGAAACCTGCCCATGAGTGTTCATAACAGCTGTCTTCATCATTGCCAAAAACTGGAAACAGCCCAGATGCCCTTCAGGGTGTGAGTGGATAAACTGTACTACATCCATATGATGGAATACTGCTCTACAATAAAAAGGGACCAACTGTAGATGCACGCACCAGCTTGGATGAATCTCAAATGCATAATGCTGAGTGAGAGAAGCCAGTCTCAAAAGGCTATGTACTTAAAGCCATGGAGTACAATGGTGGTTGCCAGGGTCTGGAGTGAAGGGAGGATGGGGAGTTTTTGTTTAATGGGTATAGAGTTTCAGTTTTACAAGATGAAAAGAGTTATGGGGATGGATGGTGGTGATGGCTGCACAACACTGTGAATATATTTAATACCAGTAAAATGTACACTTAAAGATGGCTTGAAAAATGGTTAAGATGATCAAGTTTCTGTTACATGTGTTAACCGCAATAAAAAGAGGAAAAAAAAAGGTTATGCATTGCATAATTTGATTTATGGCACTCCTGAAAAGACTGTAGAGTGATGGGGCACAGGTCACCGGTTGATAGGAGTTAGGGAGGGTGTGGCTTCAAAGGGGCAGCATGAGGGCGTGTTTGGGGAAGATGGGCTGTTCTGTATCTTTATAGTGGTGGTAGTTACACAAATCTCTACGAGTGTTAAAATTCATAGACCTGCCCACCAGAACGGCAGTTTTACTATATGCTAATTTAAAAATAAAAACAAACTCCCACACCCTGCTGAAGTTGCTCCAGGGTGCAAAGCACAAAACTAAAGCGCTGGAATAAACGCAGCATAAAAGCAATTGAAATGAAAAAAATAAATAAAAAAGCTGTAAAGTCACTCCCTGTCAGTATGTAAATAAACAAAAGATGAAATTTGCCATGAAAGCTAACCACAGGCTTTTTACATATCTGATTGCAAGAGCCTGTTGGAGTAGTTTTCACACCCTTTTTTTTTTTTTTTTTTTTTTGCGGTACGCGGGCCTCTCACTGCTGTGGCCTCTCCCCTTGCGGAGCACAGGCTCCGGACGCGCAGGCTCAGCGGCCATGGCTCACAGGCCCCCCCACCCCAACCCCGCAGCACGTGGGATCTTCCCGGACCGGGCCACGAACCTGCGTCCCCTGCATCGGCAGGCGGACTCCCAACCACTGCGCCACCAGGGAAGCCTTCACATCCTTTTTTTGAAGTCTGTTACTGCTAACTTGTAAGAAGTTGTGCACAGTATTCGTGCTTGTTTAATTTTCAATAAAGCTTTCATCCAAATTTTACTCTCCTTGCAGTTGAACTTTGATTTTCCCAGTTTTAGTTTGCTCTAGTTCGGCTTGGTTGGCACGGGAATGCCTTTGTGAACCAGGCAGGGCTCTCAAGTGGGGGCTGGGTGTAGGGGAGGCTTTCAGTGAGAGTTAGTGGATCACACCTGCGCCTTGTGTCAGGGTCGATTCTGGGGCTTAGAAAATGCAGGTGCTCAGAGTGCCTCCCCAAGGAGATTTAGGAAGTTCAGAGTCCGTGTTTGGGCTGCCTCCTAGACAGCTCTGTGTATATGTGCGTGTGTTTGCGTTTAAAGCTCTGTCGTGGTTATACTGAACAGCCTGCTTTGAGATCCATGGGGTAGAATGGGAGTCAGACACAAGCAAGAGTGGGGGGCCAAGTGTAGTAGGGATACGCAAGAGGGCTGGCAACCAAGTCTGGGGAGGGGCTTCCTGAAGGAAGACTTCCTGGAGGCGGTGACTCCCGAGCCAGAATTCTGAAGGACATGGAGAATTACTAGACAAGGACAAGGAGGGTGTTCCACGCAGAGGGAAAGAGTGGGATGTGGACAGGGTACTGCAAGCATCTGGTACTAGTGGAGAAGCATATGGCAGGGGGCAGATGGGAGAGGACACCAGGGTGGAGTGGGGACCAGAACATGGAGACCCCAGTGCCGGGAAGAGTGACTGAGGCTGAGCTTCTAAGTCAGTTTCTCTAGGTGTGGATCTGGGTTACTTGAATCAGTTCCCTGGGAGGAGCTGTCTACACTGTATATATCCTGAGCCCCACCAGGATCAGACATTCTGTGGGAGGGGCCTGGAAATCTGCGGTTTTAACCAGTGCCCAAGGGATTGGAGTCAGAGCCATTGCAGTGCAAGGTGGGGACCACCAAAGAGTTTTTATACGCGGAGTTTGCTTCATTTGTGTATGTGTGTTTCACTCATGCTCCATAGCGTAGCGCACTCCTGGAGATCACTGCTGAGCCTTGCATGTGGGAACTCTAGTCTTTTTCAGGTTTCCTGGGGAAGTGTGTGGATTAGCCATAAACCACGCAAACCCTTCTGCAGGTGTTTGTTCATACACGCATCACTGTTTTCCAGGAGGAAGTGGAACCCTCTGGGTGGGGCTCCAGGCCTGCTAGGTTTTTGTTGGGGAAAAAAAAGAAGATGAGGTGGGGTCTGCCCTGGGCGAGAAGGTAATGAGTCTTGGTTTCCTGGTGTCCTTCCCAGGAGCAGCAGCCAAGCTGGACGGATGACCTGCCGCTCTGCCACCTCTCTGGAGTTGGCTCAGCCTCCAACCGCAGCTACTCTGCTGATGGCAAGGGCACTGAGAGCCACCCACCAGAGGACAACTGGCTCAAGTTCAGGTGAGGGTGCTGGCAGCGTTCTCGTGGGCACCAGAAGTAGGTTTGCAAGCAAGAGAAAGCAGTTTTGCAGCTGTTTTCTGTGGGGCTTCCTAGTGCGACATGGCCCACAGGAGGTGGTGTCTGCCGCTGTCCCTTCCACATCTAGACCTCAGACCAGCTGAAGGCCTGCTACAGGGGGCAGGGGTATCCTAGAAAGTCATGGCCAGAGTGCAATGATGGTAAAAGTGGGGGACCCACGTGGGCACCTGAAGCCACAGCTGCTGTGTCTTTTGTCTCCCCAATGCCTTTCCCTCCTCCCCCTCACTTTGGAGCTGGCATCACTCTTCTGTGAGCCCCTGGTCTCAGGCCACCTCCTGCCCTCTCCCTCTGTCAGGAGTGAGAACAACTGCTTCCTGTACGGGGTCTTCAACGGCTACGATGGCAACCGGGTAACCAACTTCGTTGCCCAGCGGCTGTCCGCAGAGCTCCTGCTGGGCCAGCTCTGTGCCGAGCACACTGAGGCCGACGTGCGGCGGGTCCTGCTGCAGGTACTGGGGCTCGGGCTGGCTAGCCGTGGCTGAGTTCCCTGGGCTTCAGCCCTGCGACTGCAGAGTGTGTGGTTAGCCCGGGGCTGGTCTGAAGACCTCGCTGGCTCCTTGTCTCTGCAGAAGAACCAGCTCTGGGAGCCTCTCCCAGCAGCAGGGGCACCCCACTTCCCAGGTGCAGGGCCAGGCAGCCAGCAGCAGTCCTTCCCCACGCCTGGCAGGGTTGGCTCTGGACGAGATGCTCCTGGGGAAGGGGATTATGGACGTCACCTTGGACGTGGGGTATGGTGGCGGCTGCTGAGCCCTGGTAGAAACAAGGTCGTTGAGGGTGACCCTCCCTCCGTGAGGCTGAGGCACTCAGCCGCTGGTCACTGGGGGCTCCCCAGGCCCTGCCTCCTCGCTCCCAGTTGGCTTGTGCTTGTTTGCCACTTCTGCGTTTCTGCTTGCTGCTGTTCTGGAGTTTTTCCTCCTGGCATCGCCTTTTGGAAGCAAGTCCAGGGGCACTTAGTTTTAGATGAGAAGTGTGGATTCCTCTTCCTCGAAAACAGCGTTCCCAGCCATTTTGCTGCCTTGGCACCTGAGGGCCCAAGCATCAGCCATGGCCTTAGGGCCCAGTGCCAGTGATTCTCAGCTGGTGCCCTTGGGAAAGGTGGCAGCATGAGCTGTGTTGAGGGGCCTTCAGGATGTGGCAGTGGCACTAGCTGTCACTGACCTAGACTTAGTCTGAGCTGGGCGCTGGGTGCTCAGGGTGGACACCCCTCAGTCACTCTGAGAACAGCACTTCCTCTGTTTCGTCGATCCATGAGGAGGCTGCGCTGCCTGGCCGGCAAGTGCAGAGCTGGCTGTCACCCTCAGGCAGCCTGACTGCAAACCTGTGCTCCCTACCTCTCTGCCGCGTCCCGCCTCTCTGGTCGCTCTGCACGGCCACCTGGAAGGCACCAGCCCCACGGGGCCATCTTTATCAGACCTGCTCCGCAGGAGCAGCAGTGCCTGGTGGCGCGCTGTGTGAAGCCCCATCACGTGGTGACCAGCAGCTGATACAACTTGGTGCTGTCAGCATCAGCAGCGAGCATTTCAGCGTCAGGTGACAGTGGTGTTTGAGCCGGTCTCCGCCTTCTTGCCCTCTGCCTCCAGGCCTTCGACGTGGTGGAGAGGAGCTTCCTAGAGTCCATCGATGACGCACTGGCAGAGAAGGCGAGCCTCCAGGCCCAGCTGCCTGAGGTAACGTCCCCAGCCTGTGCCCCAGGAGAGAGAGATCAAGGGCCAGCTTTGCTAGGAGCAAGGACTCATCTGCCACGGCCCTCCCAGGCCATCGATACAACTGGGCCAGAGCGGCAGGCGTTGGGGGACAGTTTCTGATGGGGTGCGGGTGGCAACGGGTCTGCCCTCCTAGGGCCCTCGTCGGCTGGCTACGAGCAGCCATACTCTGCGACTCCACTTGGGGTGGGCATAGGGTGTGAGAGAAGCTCCTTCCAGGTCGGTCCTCGGCCCGAATCTGTCCAGGCCTCGTCACCTGCCTGCTCACGTCATGCGCAGTTACCTTCAGGGCCGACAGGACGAGTTAGGTCACGCATGGCTCTCTTGAAAGAAGCCTGCCCTGGAGCTGCAGCCAGCTTCCTTCCCGGCCGGACCTCAGATGCTCTGTCTTTAGGGAGGGGAGGTTGGTGAGATGCTCTTCAAGGCCCTGGCCTGCTCTGACTGCCAATGATGGCTTCTAGGGCGCCCCTCAGCACCAACTGCCTCCTCAGTATCAGAAGATCCTCGAAAGACTTAAGACGTTGGAGAAGGAGATTTCAGGAGGAGCCATGGCCGTGGTGGCGGTCCTTCTCAACAACAGGCTCTATGTCGCCAATGTCGGTGAGCCACCTGCCTGTCCCAAGGCGGGAGAGCAGGGGAGAAGCTCAGCCTCGGGATCCGTGTGTCCTTTGGGCGGTCTGCTTCCCAGACACAGAAGACCTCCGCCCCGAGTGTCCTGAGACCACTAAGTGTTTCCCATTAACTCCATAGGACGTCTCAGTCCCAGCCCGGGGCATTTGAAGTACCTGCTGAGAGGCTGGTGTCCCAGCTTGAGTCCCCCCCTGTGCCCCTAACTGGCTTGTGGCCTTGGGGAGTTGTGTCCCCTCTCTGGGCTACCTCAGTGACTTCCTTGTCTGGAAGAGGTAGCCTGGCTGTGGAAGACCCGCGTGGCATGGAGGGCGGCAGGATGGGCTGGGTGGGGGCTGGGGGCTGAGGGGTCGCAGGGACGCTAGGGTTTGTAGGCGAAGAAGGGCCGTGCGGGAGGCCGAGAAGGCGGTGCCCTCAGGGTGCAGTTTACTGCAGGGGCTCTGCAGAGACCCCACGGATACGGCCCTCTTCTCTTCCTCCTTTCCCTAAGATTTCCTTATGGAGCAAATTCAAAACCGTAATAAACAGCAGAGTAAAGAGCATGTAATGAACTGCTGTGTGCCCAGCCCCCGGCCCCAGCGTCCCTCCCCTGGCCAGCCTCACTTCACCTGCAGCCCTCTGTCTCCACGTTATTGTTAAGCAAGCCCAGACATTGTGTCGTGCTGTCTGTAAATATTGCCACGTGGCTCCTTAGAGGAAAGGTCTCGTATTAAAATCCTAACCGTAATTGTCCTCGGATGTCGCTGGAAAAGTTTAACCGAATTCCTTAACGCTATCAGCTCTCCCTGACTGGTGACTGGCTCCAGTGGTCTGAGCCTGTTTTCTTTGCTCATTTCAAGGATATCCACGTGTGAGATGCTTGTCTTTGCTCTTTTCTCAACATGCCCTGTTCTTCGCTGTGCTCTCAGTCTTCTCAGCCGCTCAAATCCTTCCGCAGGTACGAACCGCGCACTTTTGTGCAAATCCATGGGGGACGGCCTTCAGGTGACGCAGCTGAACGTGGCCCACACCGCAGAGAATGAGGACGAGCTCTTCCGGCTCACACAGCTGGGTGAGCGGGGGCGGGGCGCGGCGGCCAGCCCGCGCCTTCTGCCGGCCACGTGGGGAGAGGCGTGCCGTGCGCGCCTGGGCTTGGATCCCAGCTCTTCCACTTACTAGTTGGTGATTTTGGAACTTACTCAAGTTTTCTGCGCCTCAGTTTCCCCTTCTGTGTAATGAGGATAATAGTAACACTTAACCTCAGGGCGTTGTGAGGATTGAAAGAGTTATTACATGTGAAATGCTTCCGGGAGTCTCTGGTATGCACTGTTACTGGTGGAGACTGAGAGGCCAAAGAAGTCCTGGGGCTCCACCTGCTGCCATGGCCACCCCCTCCCTTCCCTGTGAGCCCAGGCTGCAGAGGGAGCTGAGCTGGGCGGTGCTGGATCTGCTGTCCCGTAGGGGAGGACTCTGAGCCACGGGTGTTCTGATGGGGATGGGGGCCGAGGACACTGAGGGACTTTGGGCTAACTGCCCTCCAAGGTGCCTGCTATGACTTCACTTCCTGTTCAGTGCCTTGTTTCTGTGGATATGTCTGTATCCCCTTCTTTGGGTTCTTCTTTATGAACAGACTCTGAGGTTGTCGTGTTGTTCTTCCTCTGGTAGGTTTGGATGCAGGAAAGATCAAGCAAGTGGGGGTCATCTGTGGGCAGGAGAGCACCAGGCGCATTGGGGATTACAAGGTCAAATACGGCTACACTGATATCGACCTACTCAGGTGAGTGGCCGGCCCAGCTGCCCCCATGTGTAAGACCAGAGGCCTGGGGCAGATGCAGATTTTAGGCTCTAGGAACAAAAGGTACAGTTGAGGTAGTTTGGAGCCCAAGGAGATTCTTTCATTCTCCCGGAGAGGTTGGTGTGGGGCAGGCCCTGGACCCAGCAGGCAGCAGGCCAGAAGTTGGGGTCCTGTAGAGCTAGGCTGGCAAGGGGTTAGGTGGGGAGCTGGGCCAAAGCCAAGGGCAGCAACCAGTGCCACAGGGCCTGGCAGGAGTGGCCAGAGTTGGCATGAGCTGCCTGGGGTGGATAGGGACAGACCGAAGGCCTATTGGTCGGTATTGTCATGACTGGGGCCAGGGCGGGGCTGCCAGATGGGTTGTCCCTTCTGGATGCCACCCACTGCTCATAGCAAACAGACGATGATAATAACGTGAGCCTTCATCCAAGCCCATGCACAGTTTTTTACACCCATTCTCTTATCCAGTCCTCAGGCCCTATGAAGTGGGTGCTGTTATTGCCCCAAAGGTATTTTCGTATGAGGAAACTGACACATGCAGACACTAGGTATCCTGCCTGGTCTCAGGGCTAGTGGGCTTAGGCAAGACTTGAATCCAGGCAGGCTGAATTCAGAGCTCGTGTCCTGAACTACGGCGACCCTGTATGCGAGAACACTGTATGTGTGTGTGTGTACACTGTGTGTGTACACTGTATGTGTGTGTGTGTGTGTGATGTGATGCCCATCCTGTGTCTTAGAAAACGTGTTACAGCTCCTTACCCTCACAAGGTTTAAATAATTACATTTGGAACCTTTTGTCTCTAATTTGTTGGGTTCTGTTTGCTTTATGGAAAGGTCCATCTGTGGTTTAAAACAATTCAAACAGTGCCCAGGATATGCAGTGAAAAGTGAATCTTCCTCCCACCCCAAGCCCAGACTCCTTCCTCAGAAGCTGCTAGTTTCTGAGGTATCCTGTCCTGGAGTTTCTGTGTACGTGCACGCGTGTGTGTGCGCGCCGCATGCACTGTGCATGGCGCGTGCTTGTTGGGGGTGGGGAGGGAGCAAGTGGCTTTTTCAGAACACCCACAAATGCTAGCATTTCGCGCCCAGTGTTGTGCACCTCACTTTTTTCAGTTTAGGCACCCACTCCTCCATTCCTGCACACCTCCAATTTAGGCTAGCAGCATTCTTGGTAACAGTTGCTAGGATTCCAGTGTGTAGCTGTCAGCACTCACCTAACCCGCCCCTACTGATGCACCGACCTTCAGGATGTTGCCAGACTCACTCTTTCAAATCCTGTTGCCAGGAACATCTTCTTATCCTTGTCCTGTGTGCGTGTGTGCATGTTGGAGCTTCCTGACATTGACCAGCTCTGATGGTGCATCAGTTCATAGTCCCTCTGCTGCTAGATTGTATGTGGGGCCTGGGTCAGCTTGGTGGAGCCCAAGAGGAGTGGGCTTTTAAAAGAGAACCCATCCCTCTGGCTGTCCCACCCTCCCCCTGCCACCCCCCGGCTCTGTGGACAGGAAGTGCGGAGTGGGACCAGGATTGGGCATTTGACCTTGGCCATTGTGACCACAGCCTCCCCCTGGCTTTCCTGGCCCTCTGAGCTTTATTTTAAGAGCTGCCCTCAGAAGACAGGTCTGTTTTTCTGGTTTTCTCTCTCCTCTCTTTCTTTTCCTCTTGTCAGATGTGTGTTTTATTTTACATTCTGGGGGTAGATTCTTCTCACCAGAATAAATGTCCCCAGGGGGCCATTCCAAGCACAGCTGTCCCCTCTGCTTTCTTCCCACAGCTCTGCCAAGTCCAAGCCCATCATCGCGGAGCCTGAAATCCACGGTGCACAGCCCCTGGATGGGGTGACTGGCTTCCTGGTGCTGATGTCCGAGGGGCTGTACAAGGCCCTGGAGGCAGCCCACGGGCCTGGGCAGGCCAACCAGGTGAGCTGGGCCCGAGCAGAGCATGGCTGGCCAGCCTGCAGGGTGGCATGCTCCCCAGAGCTCTGATTCTCACATGCTTTCACCAGACAGCTTCTCTGGGTTCAGAGTTGGGGGAAGAAAAAGCCCAGAGTTCCAAGAGCACCCATCCTACCCAAAAGCTTTGCTCATCTGGGCTTGAAGCAGTGTCAGTCCCCAGGGCCCTGAGCAAAGCCTAAGGGAAGACGGTGAGGGAAATGAATTTCCACAGGCACACGTGGCTCTGGAGACTGTCTGGGAAGGGCCCGGGTGGGCCGCGGAGGAAAGCCCAGCAGGGGCGCGGCCTGGTACAGAGAGCGCTGGCCAAGGAGTCGTGCGGCCCGGCCCGCCCAGGTCCCGCTCCACTGCCTCCCTCGTTTCCCTCTTTGAGCTGCACATGATATACAGTTCATTCCTTGTTTCTGAGGTGGGGATGATGACATCTACCTTTGTGGGGTTGTGATGAAGGCTGGGCGTGGTAGACGTAGGTTCTCAGCCAGGGGGAGCTGCTGCTTTTTCCTACACCTTGGAATGCACGTGTCAGGTGGTCATCACTAAAGTGGGACTTGGAGGCAGTCACATCGAGGATGATCTTGAAGGGAAGCTTCCTTTACCTGACCTGGGCTTGCTGGGTCAGTCAGAGAAGTTGAGCTTGTGTTTCTCCTTCCATCTGTGATTCTGGTGAGAAGGTAACCTTTTCTGCTCTGTCCTAATTAAAAATAATGAGGGAAAGTCTTAGGTGCCTGTCTCCTAATACCTGTGTTCAAGGTTTTTCATCTATTTTACCTTATTCCTTCCAGTAGCCTTATAACATAGTACGGGTAGGGGCTCACTGCCATGTCAAGCTAGGGAACTTGGGGCTCACAGAGTTCAGGTCTTGCCTGAGGTGACAAAGCTGGTCAGTGCTGGAGCTGAACCCCCTGGACCGGGCCGAGGTCATTTCCTGTTACCTGCCCCTCCCCTCCTACCTCCAAGAGACTGCAGCCAGCCATCATGTAGAGGATTTTGTGTTTATATTTTTTATCTTACCATAAGTGGGATTTTTTTTCCTTTCTTTGCTCTTCGCAATAAGACTATCCAGTGGCTTCTACTGGGTTCTAGAATACACTGGACAGTGGACTTCTCTGAGGGCAGGGACCCTCTCTTCATCCTGTATCCTCAATTTCTGACAAAATCGACATATCATTTCCTACAATAAGTTTGTTCCAGGAAAGAAAGCTGAATAATAATGACAGTTTGTACTGAGCTTTTTAGTAGTCTCCGAAGTGCCCTCACATCCATTATGTTATTTAATCCTCACTATAATGCAGTGAGGTGGATATTATCCCCCATTTTTTTGGTGTGTGGGAGCCAAAAATCAGAGAAATCACAAGGTCACACCTTTTCTAATGAGGAAGTTCCAAAAGAATTATCCTGAATACCTTCAGAAGCTCAGGTTGCAGGCTTGGCTGGTGGGGACGTCCACTTGCTTGCCTGGTGACCCCTAAGTGTCCTGATTCAGCTGTGAAGGTGTGGCCTACACTCTCTGGGCCCCCTCGTTCCTCACCAGGTTTGTGCTCCCCTCGCCCCCAGGAGATTGCCGCCATGATCGACACAGAGTTTGCCAAGCAGACTTCCCTGGATGCAGTGGCCCAGGCCGTGGTGGACCGGGTGAAGCGCATCCACAGTGACACCTTCGCCAGTGGCGGGGAGCGTGCCAAGTTCTGCCCAAGGCACGAGGACATGACCCTGCTGGTGCGGAACTTTGGCTACCCCCTGGGAGAGATGAGCCAGGCCGCACCCGCACCCACCCCAGGTATGTGTGCCACAAGCCTGCGCCCGAGGCCGTCCGGGGCTGGGGTCGGGGCAGAGCAGCCGAGGCCACAGGCCTTGCTGCCTGGGGCGGGGTGGAGTCGGGAGGCCTGGCTTTGAGCAGTTCCAGGCCGGGCCCTGACTTGAAAGCTGTCTGAGCTGTGCTTATTTTTCCCTTTTTGTCTGTGAAATGAGGACAGTACCCCCTGCCCTGGCCTCCTTTGAAAGACCTGAGTGTGCGGGAAGCACTTTGCAGCACCACGGGCCACATTGTGGGGACAGCGGCAGCTGCGGGCTCAGTGCCTGCTGTGCGCCAGCCACCTTGCCCGCATACTTCCTTTTGCCCTCGTTAACAACCCTTTTACAGAAAGGAAACTGAGGCCCTAGGAGGAAGGGACCTAGCCTAGGTTGGGCACGTCAGAGGTGAGGGAGAGACACTTTGCTCTCTACCTTTTTAATTCGAAATCAAGTTGCCCAGGAAGAATTATTCTTTTGTTCTCCCTCCCAGTGCTGCTTTAGCGTCAAGACCATCGATTCCTGGGCACTGCATTTCTTTTTTTTTTTTTTTTTTTTTTTTTTTCAAACAAGCAAGCCCTAGCACTCAAGCATCAGATGGATTTGTTCTCCCACGGACACCGGGGTTACTGGAGTTTCTCCAGCTTGTTATTGCAACCGTATTTTTGTTGGGCCAACCTCAACTAGGAGCATACTTAGCCCTTGGGTTAAAGCACTGTGGGAAGCCAGGCAGTAACCCTTTCGTTGAGGCAGCTCAGCACTTCTCTTCCTGCTTTGAGCACCAGCAGTGCTTTGCTGCTGAGAGGAGGCCCCTGCCTGGCCCAGAAGAGTCTCTGCCACAGATACTCCTTCGCTGTCCTAAGGGGCAGAGGGTCAAGCTAGGGGATCCAAGCCGGGCCACCACCTGCCTTCTCAGGCCCTGGAGCGGCCCTGTTGCTGCCACCCCAGGGTCCCCCCCGAGCCGCGCCCTGTAGCCCACCACTCTCTTCCTCCCAAAGCTGCAGGAGGACGCGTGTACCCCGTATCCGTGCCTTACTCAAGCGCCCAGAGCACCAGCAAAACCAGCGTGACCCTGTCCCTCGTCATGCCCTCCCAGGGCCAGCTAGTCAACGGGACCCACAGCGCCTCCACCCTGGACGAAGCCACTCCCACCCTCACCAAGTAAGCGGCCACCCCCAGCCCCAGCCATCTCAGGCCTGCTTCCTGGGCACAGCCCTGGGTCCCTGGACAGGAGTGGCCGTAGGGCCACGTCCTGTGCCTGAGGAACCTTGGATGAGATGCCCTGAGATGTGGTGGGGTCTTGTTCCTCTCAAATCCCCCAGTTCCATCCCTGGGGAGGCCTCCCTAGCCTCCCAGACGGGACTGCAGGTTCCAGCAGCTCCTTGAAGCCGGAAGGGAGGGGGTGGAGACAGGCAGCTCATGCTGACAGCCTACTGCTCATTTCTTCTTGCAGGTGCCATGTATTCGTTTTCATTTGATGGGAAGGTTGTCCTCTTGTTCTTTTCTCCGTCTTGGAGTGTGTGATTTGGGGGGCGTCCCCCATGGTATCTGTGCTTGTGGGACATTGTTTGGCCTGTGCCGGCTTATGAGAGCCAGTGCTCTCTGACTAAAGTGTCTGATTTTAGCTTTGAAGCGAGTTCTCTAGTTTCAGGCTGGGGGAGGGTGGAGGCAGCAGGGGGTCTGGAGCTTGGGGGTGTGGTGGGCAGGCCCCCTCCTCACTCCTGGCAGACCTGCCTGACAGGTCTGGTGTCTGCCCCGCCCCCTCCACGTCTGGGGAATGTACCCCCACCTGCCACATGAGGGGGCTGGGCTCTGGTTTCCACATTCCAGCCCTGCACAGAATAATAGAGGTGCCCCACCCAGCCCACTCAGGATCTGGCCGGTTGGAAGGGCCACCAGGAAGGTTTTCCCTGTGCCTTGCAGGGGGCCTTTCCTTCTCCCTGCCCCCAGGCTGCTGCCGCTGCCACCACTGCTGCCGCCACCCCTGTGGGCTGAAGGGGCCTGCCAGGCAGCTGAGTGATGGGCATCCTGAGCATTGTAAGGGTGGCCTCCCCACCCCTGCAGGGCTGCTCAGAGGAGCCACCAGCTGTGTCCACAAAGGCAGGGCGTGATAGCAGCCGTCCCAGACCAGGCAGGAGAACCAGCCATTCTTCTGTGCCTCCAGCTCCCTGGGTCCCTCCATCCCGCATTGGAGCTTAGTTGCCCCCCACCCGCTGCTGGGCTGGCCCAGCTCTGAGTGCTGGGAGTGTGCAGGACAGTGGGTTAGCAGGTAATTCCCAGATGTTACAGGCTGTGTGGCAGAGGGTGGGTGCCCGGGGAGCTCTGGGAACGTGGGGGGCCCGTCCCCACCCAGCTTGCGAGAGGAACGAGGAGTGGGGAGTAAGGAGGTTTTCCTGGAGAAGAGCCCTGGCCTGCCTGTGACCAGTGGGGTTTGGTCTGGGATGGATTTGGAGCGGTTGGAGTGGATGGCGCCCAGCTTGGCGCCGCTCTGAGGGTGGCAAGTTCTGCATCCTACGCAGTAGCCACTAGCCACACGTGATTACTGAGCACTGAAGTGAGGGGTCCATTTTATTTCATTCTAGTTAATTTAAAGAGCCACATGTGGCTAGAGCTTCAAAAATACATTTGACTTTTCCTTTGCCCCGAAGAACGTCTGGCCGTGCTGGCTCTTGTGGTTGCCTTTGTGGCTTGTGCCCTGAGGGGCTGGCCAGACGCCACGGCCCATGACTGATTTGCCCCTGTTGTGCTCCCAGCCAGAGCCCGACTCTGACCCTGCAGTCCACCAACACGCACACCCAGAGCAGCAGCTCCAGCTCTGACGGGGGCCTCTTCCGCTCCCGGCCCGCCCACTCACTCCCGCCCGGCGAGGATGGCCGCGTCGAGCCTTACGTGGACTTTGCGGAGTTCTACCGCCTCTGGAGCGTGGACCACGGCGAGCAGAGTGTGGTGATGGCACCGTAGCCCGGGCAGCCCGAGCAGGACCTTGCTTGGGGATGGGGCCCAGCTCTGGGCAGGACGGGCCTTTTCCTGCCATTTGCCTGTGCCCCAGGGGCCAGCGGGGGCCTGGTGCTCAGCCTGCATCGTACTCTCACTCCACAGCCTGTGGTGCTGTAGAGAATGTTCTCTCAGTGCACCAACGCAGACCGGACCCCTTGTCATGGCAGCTGCACAGGGGCCGGAGGCAGTCCCCCGGGCAGCCTCAGCCACAACCATTGCCGTTTCTTAGAACAAGGGGCACAAGTGCGGCAGCCCACGAGCCCCCCGAGTGGCAGCCACTGCTTTCCCAAGGCCACCCCCTTCCTGCCACCACCTCCCCTGGAGGAGCCTGTGGCCACTGCTAGCGCCCCCTCGCCCCTGGGGGGTGGTTCCCGCCTTTCTTCTCCAGCCGGCCTCCACAGTGGAACCCCAGTTGGCGTCTGCACCTTCGAGGCCTGCACCCATCCCTGGGCCCCGTCCCTAAGCCTCCTTGGGCTCAGGGGCAGTGGGATGGCTGCAGAGGGGCAGTCAGGTGGAAAGGAACCGGAGAGAACTGGTCTAAGAGGAGCACTGGTCCTGGAGCCCCCCAGAGTGGGCAGGCTGGGCGAGGCTGGCTCCCCAGGGCCGGGTGAAGAGGGGAGGTGTGCCCGGCCTGAGTGGGGGCAGGGGCCGCCCTTGTCAGGCCCCTCCGGGAGCGGCGAGGCCCTGAATCGGGGTGAGCCAGTTCTGCTCTGCTTTTACCCGCTGGAGCTGGGGAGGGCCCCAGGGTGGAAGCCGCTAAGACTGCAGTCTTAACTACCGACTGTGAGGCTCTGCCAGCTCCACGGTAACAGACAGGTCTTAGGCCAGGCCTCGGGGCTCACTGGAAACAGAACAGTGGAGAGTGGTTCCGAAAGGGAAGAGGTTCCTGGAGACCTGCTGCTCTGGGCGGTCGAGGACTTCGGCGACGTGCGCTGGTTTTACAGACGCTTAGGGTCGGGATCCGGCCAGCCCAGGCCCCCAGTTAGACCGTTGCGCACATTCTTTGCCTTCGGTGGGGAAGGGCTGCCACCAGGGCTGCCAGCTGGAATTGCCTTTTGTATTTTCAGAGGAGGAGGCGGGCTCAGGAGACTCACACCTTGTCCAAGTCACACAGTCAGTGGTGGAGCAGCACTCACACTTTCTTGTCAGTCTCTGAGGGCCCCCTGGATTCTTGCCAACACCCCGCCCCCGGTGCCCGGCCTCCTGCCCCGTGATGCCCCAGACACACCTCACCAGGGACTGGCCGCCGTGCATGGCCTCCAGTGTGCTTGGACTCTGAAAAGTCAAAGGCCAGTTCCGAGGTTCCCTGTTCGCCCTGTGGTCCAGGAATATGTTTTCCTGTGGCAGGGCAGGGCCCACTGTGGTGCTGGTTTCCGAGGGGAGCCGCGGCATGAGCAGAGGAAAAGCAGATCTCAGCAGAGGGCCCTGACACCCCTCCACTACGAAGCCATCTCCATTGTGTAGGTGAGCAGATTTAAAATCAGTCACAGAGGCTTGGGCACGAAGGGATTCTCTTCCGAGAATGTCTCTGTATGCTGTTTGGTCTCTAGAGATAGAATCACTTTTTTACGGCAGTAAAGAGATAATAAGGGGTGGTATAGTGTGTCGTGGTGTTAGTCTTCTGCGGGTGTCTCGTGTAGCTTGCGGCAGCCCTCGGAGGTGGCTGCCGCCTCCTGCCCCGCTCAGCAGCTGGAAGCACCAGCTCACCAGGCCGGGGAGTGGCAGAGCCAGGATGCGAACCCGGCCTCCGGACTGGACCAGTGCTGCCACCTCACAGCCTGAGGGGAGAGCGCTGGGTAGTTCAGCATCCCCCCGGGTCCTTGCACATCTGGAGAGGGTGACAGTTCTCCCCTGCTGCACGCCAGCTCCTCCTCTTCCTGAAGGCAAGGCCGTTTCTCGGAGTGTGAGTGTGGTGTGGCTGGCAGGGCTGCGGGTCACCAGGACCCAGTCCTCCCACTCCCACTCCCGCTGGTTAGTAGACCTTGAGAAGGTTCCTTGGCCTTGTTTTGCTTTCGTCTGCGTGGAGGATATTCTATGAATACTAGTCCACAAAGCGCCTCTTCGCGCTTTACGGGACTTAAGACCTTGTCCCTCTAACACTGTAAAGTCATGTGTAAGGAAGGGTCTGCCTGGGGCCTTGCGTGTAGCAGGTGCTACTTGCCACTTCCCCTGGGAACCCAGATGCTGCGCCGTGGGTGTGGTTATTGCCTCTTCTCAGCGAAGCCCAGAGGGAGGCTGTCAGCCGGGCTCCCAAACGTTTCCTCCAGCAAGGGCATCTTTCATGATTCTTCTTTCTGGGCCCCCTGCTTTGAAGCCAAACCAGGACACAGATCCCTGCCAATCCTGACGGGCTCAGCACAAGCACGCGCTTCGTTCCCACGCAGAGGTGATGTCAGCCCGGAGCAAAGAAGGGCATTTCCATGAGCCTGGGCGTGCAGCCTCCTCAAGGAGGGACACAGTGTCTGGCAGCCGGCTTTGAGGAGTATTGACATGAGGAGTATTGACACCAGCTCAGGGACTCCATTCCTGCCTCCGAGACACCCCTGCCTTCAGGCTGTGTGGACCAGCTGGCTCATCCAGCCCCTTCTTGCCCTGTTCTCCCAGGTCACTCGGTGGGCCAGGGCCAGGGTGGGCCTCAGGGCCCACCCATTGCCTCAAGACCAGAGCCCCCACCTGTTTCCACACCCTCCTGCGATTGTCACTTCAGCAAAGCCTGCCCTTTGCCCAGGTGGTGCTGAGCTCAAGAACCTTCCAGAGCTCCTGCATCCTGCCTCGAGGCACCTGCTGCGTTGGAGTCCTTTGCGTGCTTACCCCTCTCCCCCACCGCCCCTCCACCCTGGACCCTGCACAGCCCCTGGGCAGGTCGAAGAAACGTCAGGTGAACGACGGTAGGTGCACTGCCCAGAGAAGAACTTCTGGAACTTTCCTACAGGAAACATCTTTACCCTGTAGAAAACTCCCACCCCAGTACCCCCAGAGTTTGGAAGTTTGGAAGCAATTAGATGTCTCATAACTTATTTTGAATAGGTGAATTCTGCAGTCAAATCCACAATAATCTCATGTTTGTTTTAGTATAAAAGCAACATTTTTTTTCAAAAATAATATTTAAAATTACTTATTGTCAAGTAAATTGATGCTTCAGGCCCCCTCCGTGTGCCCTTCCGTGATTTGGTGCTTCTGTGAGTCCTACGTCTGTGTGTCCCTGAGGGGCCTTGGATGAGGCCCAAAAGCTCTCTGATCCCTGTCTCATCTCAAAATGAAGGTTTACAGTTAAGCTTTTGGTGAAAACAAAAACAAACCCCACACCTATCATTTAATGAGTTGTAATCATGTACCAGGCATGTACCTGACGTGATCTCATGTTATAGTTAACAACTCCGCAAGGAGCAGATAGATGTCAGTGATCCCACTGTAGACATAAGTGAGCCAAGACTCAGAGAAAATAAGCCAGGTGCCCAGGATCACACAGGAGCAGGGATTTGAACTCGGGACTTTTCTCTACACCCCACAATGTTTCCTCATGATTTTCAAAGGCCCTTCCAGGCCTGAGAACTGGGATTTGACAGCAATCTCTCAATGCTAGTTTAACACATCCTGACTCTCCTGGGTGTGGGAGGGAAACTTTCACAAGGGCCCTCTGAGATCAAAGGTCACAGTGGAATTTTGTCACCTAGTCTGACTTGTCTGCTGGATTGGGGAAAAGGGAGGTACCAAGCGTTTCCCAACACTGGGACTTGGCCCTCAACTTCAGACCAGGCGGGGATCAGCCACAGCCCTGTCCTGGCAGAGCTCACAGGCTGGGGCTACCCCTGACTAAGACTCAGGGGCTCCTGGAGGGTTGCCTGGAGGAAGTGGGCTTGCATCTTGATGGAGCAGTAGCGATCGGCTGGGGGAGGAAGAAAGAGAAGGCAGCTCCCGGTGGCCAGAAAGGCAGAAGCACAGGCGTAGCGTGCAGAGGGCCTGTGGGGGTGGCCACAGGGGGCCTGGGGAGGCCATGGGGGTCAGGCCATTCTTTCTCGAGAGTCCTGGAGGAGACAGTGCACGTTTTAGCAGGGAGTGGGGCTGGGCTGGCAGAGCAGGTGACAGGGATCTGGGAGGAGAGTCAGGCAGTGGTGGGGTGGCAGGGAGTGAGGGGGAGTGTTGCTGGCGCCATTCCTTCCCAGGAGGTCCCAACCCCTGAGGCTCTGCAGTGTCTGTAGCACCTAATGAGGCCGGCCCTGCCTCGCAGGGACCAGCAGGGCCTCAGTTCCCTTTAGTGGGGTGGCCTGCAGCTGAGGTCCTGACCCCAGCCTTCCCGAACTTCCGAGCACTCTTGGGGTCTCAGGCCCAGGCAGAAGATCCAAGAAGGGTTCAAGAGCAGGTAGGGGGAGATCAGGAGGTGAAAGCAGAGGGGGGTCCCCTCACACTTGGCACCCGGCAGCTACAGGCCTTTGCCCAGCGGTGTCGTCTTCCCCGTGTGCCCTTCCCTTTTTCCTCTGTCTAGTGACAAAACACGCTGAGTGCCATCTGTGTGCAGCCCCGAGCCAGAGGTTGTGGGTGGGAGGGTGGTGAGAGAGGAGGGAGTCAAGTGACCCAGTTAAGACTCCTGCCCTGGAGAGAAGATAAACCAGCGCCTGGAGCTCCAGCCCGAATAGGCCCCGAGACCCAGGCTGAGCTGGGGACCGCTTCCAGCTGATGGGTTCAGAAGCTCCCCGGAGTGGGGGCTGGCGTACTTCTGAAGGATATGGGCTTCCAGGCTAGTCGTATCCTGACAACCTCCCTAAAGGTGGCAGACTAAACACATGTGCCAAACATCATCTGCTCCTAAAGCCCCATGAAGACTACAGAAAGGAATTGATTCTTTTTCTTTTTTTTAAGGTATAGGATTCCCTGGTGGTCCAGTGGTTAGGACTCCGCGCTTGAAAGCGGAGGACCTGGGTTCAGTGCCTAGTTGGGGACTAAGATCCCACAAGACGTGTGGCACAGCCGGAGGGGGGAAAAAAAAAAAAAAGTATAAACCCGTGAGGATGGGGCAAGCAGGACAGGAGGCAAATCAGTGCAATTTTGAAGCTGGAAAATAAACGTAGAGTGGTGGCTGACTTAAAGGACTCAGAAAAGCCACATGCCAGTCAAGCAGGGTGGCAGCTAAGCCCCAGAATGATTTACCCCACAGAACTACCAAGGACTCAGCCTGAGCTGGCATCCCCAAGTGGGGGTAATGGATGGGGGTGAAATAAGGAGCAGTCAGACCCCCAGATCCCCTCCCAGAACTGGTAGGTAGTCACCCTCTCGCACCCCAGCAGGAAACCAGAGGCATTCTCTGGCGACGGTAAACCAGGGATCCCTGGCTTCGGGATAGGGGCACTGTACTGAAAACAGGGAGCTGAGAGTCAGGGGCTCCTGAGTCTGGGGTCCCACCCTTGTCTCCTGCTCCCAGTGAGAGCCAGGACTTTACCCTCCAGGCAGGACACTGAAGGTCCTCTCTGGAGATTCGAATCCTCCCAAGAACAAAGTCCCCAAAATACTGACATGGGGGCGATCCCCAGCAAGTGCCCCCCCAAGCCTTGTTTCAGCAAGATCAAATGTCGTCCTAACACACCCTGAGGAAGCAGTCATCTCTTTGAAAAAGTGTATCTAGGACTTTGGTAAATAAGTGAGGTAAAAAAAAACCTAACAGAACCAGCCGTTACCATATGACCGAGCAATTCCACTCCCAGGATATGGAAACGTGTCCACACAGAATTTATACACAGATGTTCATAGCATTGCTTATAACAGCCAAAAGGCAGAAACAACCCAAACATCCCTCAGTGGGTGAATGGGTAAGCTAATGGTGGTCTGTGCATACAGTGGAATATTATTCAGCCATAAAGAGCAACGAAGCCCTGATAGATTCTATAAAATGGATGACCCTTGAAAACGTTATGCCCAGTGAAAGAAGACACAAAAGGTCGTGTATTATATAATTCCATTTATATGAAATGTCCGGAATAGGCAAATCCATAGAGACAGAAAGCAGATTAGTGTTTGCCAGGGGCTGGGGGAGGAAAGA
Organism: Platanista minor; assembly: GCA_004363435.1. Classification (NCBI taxonomy): domain Eukaryota; kingdom Metazoa; phylum Chordata; class Mammalia; order Artiodactyla; family Platanistidae; genus Platanista; species Platanista minor. The sequence continues at coordinate 20,142 of RJWK010015444.1, forward strand.
ATGGGAGTGATTACTCAGTGGATACACGGTGTTTTTCTGGGGTGATGAAAAAGCCTGAAACTAGAGAGAGGTGGTGGTTGTCCAATGTTGTAAACACACCAGGGACCACATAGAATTGTACACTTTAACATGGTTGAGTGTACGTTATGTGAACTTTATCTCAATTAAAAACAAGAGAACCAGCCAAGGCTTCTGAGCTCCAAGTGGCTCCTCTAGACTCGCAAAGCACCTGGAGGGTTATGTTTCCAACAGAGAATTCAAGCCACGAACGCCATGCTAGATTCCGTAGTGGTCACACTCAAAAAGTGAAAAGATACAAATGAAATTGATAGGGACGGAGTAAAGGGACAAAGTAGGTGATTAAATAGTTAATCCCAATAGGGGACTGTAAGTAAAGAAAAAAAGTATGGGAGACCCCTGTAAGTTAATGATAACTCAAGAAAGCAGGTTTGCTTAACCACAAAAGCAAGCAGGCTTGCTTAGCAACAAAACCATGCAACAGAACCATGACACATGCCCCAAAACAAAACAATGGTGGCATGAGACCCACATTCTGCCCAGTGAGCTCAGTAAGTTAATGATTCCCAGGACACACTCCTCTGTGTGCGCTAAGAAAAATATAAGGAAAGGGTGACATTGTACTGAAACCTGAAATGATTTACCATATTTTAGTATATGTTACTACCTTTTTGCCCATTTCTGTTGCACCATGACAGTCCCAGCTTGACCATGGAGGGACAAGAAAACTCCCCCACCTGATGTGGAGGAGGAACTGATGATGGAAGCTTGACATCTACTCAAGAATGAGGAAGAAGGTGGTCTTCTCCCACTCCTCACTTTTCCTTTGATTATAAAACTGTAGCCCACTAAGTTCTCGGGGATGGCACCCTCTGGCCCACCCGCTTGTAAGCCTCACAAACGTTCTATTCTAATAAGTCACTTCTTATCTATCACTTTGCCTCTTGTTGAATTCTTTCTGCCCTGTGACATAAAGAACCAGAGCTCCTCGGAGCCCCCAAGACGTATTGCTGGGGTTTCCAAATGAATTTTAGCGTAGCCAAAATATTATCATTTCAACATGCAATCAATATAAAAACTACTAATGAGATGGCTCTTTCATGCTAAGTCTTTGAAACATGGGTGCCTTTACCCGCACAAAGCATCTCAAGTGCAGGAAGGCTGGCCGAGTTCCTGCACTTCATAGCCACTGGTGGCACATGGTCACCCCAATAGGATGGCGTAGCTCTAGAGAGTCTCAAACTAGAGTCTCGGGACATAATTTGCAGAGTATGAGAGTTTTCAAATTACAACTATGAATTAGGGACTTCCCTGGTGGCGCAGTGGTTAAGAATCTGCCTGCCAATGCAGGGGACACGGGTTTCAGCCCTGGTCCAGGAAGATCCCACATGCCACGGAGCAACTAAGCCCGTGCGCCACAACTACTGAGCCTGCGCTCTAGAGACCGCGAGCTACAACTACTGAAGCCTGCACGTATGGAGCCCGTGCTCTGCAACAACAGAAGCCACCACAATGAGAAGCCCACGCACTGAAACGAAGACCCAACGCAGCCAACAATAAATAAATAATTTTTTTAAAAAACTATGAATTAAAAACAAATTGATGATAATCCTATTTAGGATCATCTGAGCAATCACCTAAAAATAGGTCCTAAATTAAACATAGAATTACCTTATGATCCAGCAAATCCGTTTCTGGGTACACACCCAGGAGAAGAGAAAGCAGGGACTTGAACAATTATTTATACACCAACGTCCATGGCAGCATTATTCACAGTAGGGAAAAGGTGGAAACAACCCATCAATGAATAAAATGCCTATTGACTATGAACGGATAAGTGAAATATATCCACACAATGAGATATTATTCAACTGTAAAAAGGAAGGAAATTCTGACACAGGCTGCAACACATGAACCTTGAGGATTACACTAAAGAGAAATAAGCCAGTCACAAAGACAAATACTGTGTGTCTCACTCATATGCCGTACTTAGAGGAGTCAAATTCATGGAGACAGAAGGTAGAAGGGTGGGTGCTGTGGCATAGGGGAGGCGGAGATGGGGAGCTAGTATTTAATAGGGACAGAGTTTCAGTTTGGGAAGATGAGAAAGTGCAGGAGATGGATGGTGGTGGCTCTGCAACAATGTGAATGTACTTAATGCCACTGAATTATACACTTAAAAGTGACTTAAATGGTAGATTTTACGTTATGTGTATTTTACCACAATTAAAAAAAATAGGTCCTGCCACTCAGTGTGTTGGGTGTGTGCTGACCAGGGCAGTTGAGCATTTACAGTCTCTGGTGGTTAATGAGAAAAGATGCGGGGAGACTTCGTGCCCAGCGAGGCCTGCCTGGCTACCCAGGATGGCCAGGAGCTGTCCCAGCACTGTCCCTGCTGGGGCCTCGCAGGGTGGGTGGGAGAGAACAGAGGTGGTGCAAGGAGCGGGGAGGGCCCACACTGTGGCCCAAGGCCCCCCGGCCGCTGAGAACCAGCTCTTCGTCGTGTCCCCTGGACTGCAGACCTTCTGTGGTGAGAGCTGGCAAGGTCCCTTCCTGTGGTCAACTTGTGTTTTTTTTTTTTTTTTTCTTGGCTATGCCATGTGGGATCTTAGTTCCCTGACCAGGGATCGAACCCCTGGCCCCTACGGTGGAAGCACAGAGTCCTAACCACTGGACCACCAGGGAATTCCCTTGTCAACTTATACTTTTATTGGTTCTGCTAATATTCTTTATTTTTGTTTGTACATTTGCTTTGGTTTTAATGTGGGAGGGAAAACGTAAGCACAAGGGGTTTGTACCTGGCTCTGCGTCTGTGCATAGTTAAGAAACACTGTAATAAAAACCATTGAAGACAACCCCAGGGTCCCGGAACTAACTTTTTTCTTTAAGAGAGTGTCCACACGGCATTGCTTGGATGTTGGGGTAATGCTGCTCTTTGGCTTCTGGGTCTGTCTCCCTTGAAGCACAGTCATCTCTGTGTCCCTGCAGGGCCAGCACCCGGGTGGGGCCAGTGAGGCAGAGGAGCTGGAGACTCAGGGAAGGCTGGGGTGGGGCTGCATCCTGGGTCTTGAAGGGGGAGTTTGAGGAGTAGGAGATGGGGCTGGGGAAGGGCCCATCTCCAGGGGAGGCACCCGCCCCAGCCCAGAGGGTGTCAGAGCATCCAAACAAAGCCCTTGCTTTGCCCGACTGTCAGGGGTCGGTGGCCAAGAGATCAGCCTTCCCCCTCAGACACACCGCAACTCCCTCCTCCCCCTACCCCGGACATTACCTCGTCCTGTTGGTCTCACCTCCTCTCTCAGTGCCACCTCACCTGGCCCAGCCACCATCACTTCTTCCCTACATCCCTGCACCTTTAGCCTCCCCTGCCAGTAAGGGATGTAGCGGGTCCAGCAGGCCTTCACTCATTCACTCAGTAAACACGCACTGACTAAGGCAGCACCGATTAGGAACCCAGCAAAGTCCCTGCCCAGTGGGAGACAGACAACAAACAAAGAAATGTAAGTGACATATGACAGCAAGCGGCCACAAGAGCCAGAGGAAAACAAAAGGAATCGGGGGAGGGGTGCTGTGATACCTTCCCTGGGTCCTCAGGTGGGTCCGCGCCTGCAGGCCCCTCCGGGGATGCCCACCATGACCCAGCCCCCGCTCCTGGAGGATCTGATCACCTAGCCTGGCAGCCCCAGTGAGTGCTCCAGCCACAGGTGGTGAGAAAGCCGCCTTGGTGTGGCCTCAGGGAAGCGACATGTCCAAGGCCGAGCAGCTTAGAGGGTGGGCTCCTGGGGCTGGGCCCGGGCCTGACCCCACTTGGCCATCACATTACATGGTGTGGCTGTGTGACGTCGGGCATGTTGCCATCCAGTTCCGAGCCTCAGCTTCTCCACCTGTAGGATGGGCATGGAATGGGAGGCAGAGACACTGCAGGGATCAGCAGGGCCGGGATCTTCCAGGGAGGTTGAAGAGGGGTGGCCCAGGGAGGGAGAAGTGACTATCATCCCAGCCTGATTTAGAAGCAGCCCCTCTCCTGGCTCCAGGGCTGGAGACACCAGAATCTCACGGTTGTCTGCAAAGACAGATGTAGGAGGCCTGGCAGGCTCCCAGCTCCCATCAGATCGCCTTGTGGGCCAGGAGTCCAGGTAACAGACGCCCCCACCAGCAGCCTCAGAGTCTGCCATGTGACCATCAACGCCTCCTCCTACCCCCAGGGCCCAAGTACTGATGAGCCTGGGAGGTGGAGGAAACCGGTTGGGAAAGCAGGAGCTCTAAAGCCCCCCTAACAACTCTGGGTTCAGGGCTTGCTCTGCACCACAAGCCCTGAGACTTCCAAACCTCTCTCAGTTTCCATGTCTATAAAGTGCAGATGGTCCCTCCCGAGGTAGTAGGAGTAGATCATGATTAGGTAAACCATCCTCTACTGGGAACGAGCGTTTTTTTGGTTTTGTTTTGTTTTAAATTTATTTTTGGCTGCATTCGGTCTTCGTTGCTGTGCGCAGGCTTTCTCTAGTTGCGGCAAGCGGGGGCTACTCTTCGTTGCGGTGCGCGGGCTTCTCATTGTGGTGGCTTCTCTTGTTGCGGAGCACAGGCTCTAGGCGCACGGGCTTCAGTAGTTGTGGCACGTGGGCTTCAGTAGTTGTGGCTCACGGGCTCTAGAGTGCAGCCTCAGTAGTTGTGGCGCACGGGCTTAGTTGCTCCGTGGCATGTGGGATCTTCCCGGACCAGGGCTCGAACCCGTGTCCCCTGCATTGGCAGGCGGATCCTTAACCTCTGTGCCACCAGGGAAGTCCCAGGAACGAGCGTTTTTAAGTTGGTGATCATCTTGGTGGCAGTGGAGTGTTGGTCACAGGAAATGGGGTGGGGGGATCTGGGGTCACCTTAGTCCTCCCTTCAGCCCCAAAGGAGCCATTTCCCGTGAGCTGCTGAGAATTCAATCGGGAAGCTGGGGTCTGGGTGCAGGGCCACGCCCAGCTCTGTCTCTTTCCTGCTGTGTGGTGTGGGTAGGTCACTCCCCCTCTCTGGGCCTCTGCTTTCTCTTTGGGGTCTGGTCTTGAAAGTAGAGAGGGTCGGCCCCCTAGGCGCTTAGCTCCAGGACCCAGCTGCTTTGGACACCCTCCCCACGCCCGCCTGGGGCGAATGGCAAGGTCTGCTTAGGCGGCCCTGGCACCCACCCAGGCTCCTTCCTGCACAGAGATGACCCACAAGATAAAGTGGCGGGAGTGTGGAGACACGGCTTTCAGGAGGCAGCGGGCAGTGAGCAGTGCGTGTGTCCAGGCCCACAGGAAGGAGGGTGGGGGATGGGGGAGGGCAAAGCTGGGCACAGGGGTGCGAGTGGACCCCTGGCTGGGGGACAGACACATACAGACAGATGGCCCCACGGTTGTCTTGGCAACCCCCAAACTCCATCAGCCCCAAGTAGACGTGCTTGCTCTGGGGAGCAGCTGAAGACACAGCTCTTCCTCAAGATCCCCACTTGCACAAGCCTCTCCTGTGTAGAAATGTGGTCCTACAGTCCGTCTGGGGTAGACTGAGTGCCCTGCTTTCCGGCAATTTCTCAAACAGGAGAGCCAGAAATGGGCTGGTGGGCGAGGGGAGGAACGCGGCGCCCAGGGGAGCGCGTGGGCCAGGCCGCTGCTCTCTTGCTGTGTGTACTCAAGGCCCTCCAAGGGCCCTTTCAGCCCAGCCCTTCCACACCTGGCCCCGCAAGAGGGAGCCCGGTACCGCAGGGACTTGGTGGGACTGGCAGAGGTGTGGCAGTAGACGGCCGTCTGCTGCCCCTGAGTAGCCTGGCTGAGGCCACTGGCTCATCTCTGTCTTCCCCAGAGCAGGAAAGGGTGGAGGTGGAGGGGAAGGTGGACAGGCGTGGAGACACAGGCCTAGGTGGTGTCGGGGAGTCACTTTGTCTTTTGGCCTCACCCTCCCCTTCTGTCACTTGGGGCTCCATCATATGTCTCACAGGACGATCGGAGGCTCAGAAGGGGTGGTGTTCCTGTGCGGACATGGCGGCTAGTAGGTCCCTGTGGCAATAGCCCTGGAGAGCATCCTGGTATCTCCGGGTCCCAGGAGACTTTGGCCAGCTTGAGAGGGGTCTGCCTGATTCAGTCCTGGAGAACTTTTTTTTTTTAAATAAATTTATTTATTTATTTAGGCTGTGTTGGGTCTTCGTTGCTGCACACGGGCTTTCTCTAGTTGTGGCGAGCAAGGGCTACTCTTCGTTGCGGCGTGCAGGCTTCTCATTGCGGTGGCTTCTCTTGTTGTGGAGCACAGGCTCTAGGGCCCACGGGGCTCAGTAGTTGTGGCACACGGCCTCAGTAGTTGTGGCTTGCGGGCTCTAGAGCGCAGGCTTAGTAGTTGTGGCGCACAGGCTTAGCTGCTCCACGGCATGTGGGATCTTTCAGGACCAGGGCTCGAACCTGCATCCCCTGCACTTGCAGGCGGATTCTTAACCACTGCGCCGCCAGGGAAGTCCTAGTCCTGGAGAACTTTTTAATTCAAAAGACCCAAACTCCAGAAGCCTGATGACTTCCCTGGTATGGAGGAGGAGGATGACCCTCTCTGTCTCCCACAGCAGCCCCCTCAGCAGGTTGGGTGGAAGCAGCAGTGTCAGCCATGGTGCTGTCAGGAAGAGGTGTTGGAGGGACCATCATTCTGAGGGGAGGGCTGTTGGCCCAGGGACCCCCCAACCCCGGGAGCAGGAGTGGCCGGGCCTCCACACCTCTTGTCTCTCCAACACAACCTCTGGGCCAGCTTCACTCTGCACCCTCATGCCAGGCCATGCGGTGCTGTTGTTATCCCTGTTTGTGGGGGAAACCAAGTCCCAGAGAGGTGATGTTACTGGCCCAGGCCGCCAGTGGAAGCAGGACTTGAACCCGTTCTGACTGTCATGTTGCTGTGATCTTGAGATTTCAGGGCCTTAAGATTCATGACTTGAAGTGTATTGGTTAACTATTGCTGAGTTACAAACAAGCCCCAAACCTAGTGCCTCAGTTCAAATGCCAGCATGGATTTGCTCACAACTCTGCAGTTTGGCAGGGCTGGGCAGGGACTGCTTGTCTCTGCTGGGTGCAGTGTGGCTGGGGCAGCCTGACCGGTCTCCCTCACACGTCCGATGCGCCGGTGGGAAGGGCAGACTGGGTCACTCCCCTCCCTCCTGGCTCTAGGGCTTCTCTTCAGTGCAGAGTGGCCTCTCTCCAGCAAGGTAATCCAATTTCCTTACGTGGCCTCTGGCTCCCAAGCCGAGAAAATGTATGCTGCAAGGCCTCTTAAGGCCTAAGCCTGGAATCTTATCCTATTAGTTACTTCTATCTTATCTTATTAGTCAAGGCAAGTTGCACACAGGCCACCCAGACTCCAGGGGAGAGGAGATGGTGGGCCTTGTGGCCGAGTTACAGGGTTGGGAGCAATTGCTGGCAGCCATCTTGGCAGACATACTTCCACCCAAGGGCCCGCGGCCTTAGAGCCACTGTTGCCGGCTGACAGATTTCTGTGTGACGAGGCGTGGGAGAGTGGATGGTGACTCATGAGAATGCGGAAGAGGGAGCACCCAGGAAGCTCAGAGGCCCAGCTGCAGGGTAGACAAGTTCTGTCCAGGTCCAAGGGGACCCAAGGTCTCAGAGCCCTCTCTCTCCAGTCTCCTGGGTCTTTTCCCCCTCCTAAGGCCCAGCGGCCCTGCTCCCTACCCGCCCCCCTCCCCCAACCAGCAGTGAGACAGCGAGCCCCAGTGGGGAATGAGGCCGGGCCTGCTCTTCCTGTTGGTGACAGCACTCTGACAACTCCCTGCCTCGGCTTTGCTGGGGTGCCTCGTTGGCAGGGAGAGATGCTGTGGCATTGCCCGCCACTGGCCCTGCCCTGATCGGGCCTCCCTGATACTGAGAAACTTCCTTCCAGCAGTGCCACCTTGGCCCCACCCTAGCCTCACAGGTTCTGAGTAAATGCAGTCCTAGATAACGATGTTCACGAGGCGGCCAGTGGGGAGGAGACCATGCGAACCCTTCCCCCACCTCCAGCCTCTGAGGACCTCAGAAACTTCCCGGCGGCCCCTGAGTACAGGCTGTGGATTCAATCTTGGCTCTGCCACTCTTAGCTGTGCCATCTTGGGAAAGTTACCTCTCTGTGCCTCAGTTGCCTCATCTAAAAAATGGGGAGAAGAGAGGGCAAATGTAACCACTCTGTGCAGGCCCTGTTCTCAGCTCTTTACATCTAGCAGCTCATTTAATCCTCCCCAAGACTCTATGTGGGCCAGGGGCAGGGGGCTCTGTTATTAGTCTCACTTTACAGATGAGGAGATGAAAGCACAGAGAGGTCGAGTAACTAGCCTGGGCTCACACAGTTAGTCATCATTCCAGAGCCTATGCTCCATCCACTCCTGCAGTGTCTGCTCCCCATCTCCTAATTCCTTCCTTTTTTTTTTTTTTTATTATGGTAAAATATACATAACGTAAAATTTACCATTTCAACCACTTTTTTTTTTTTTGCAGTACGCGGGCCTCTCACTGCTGTGGCCTCTCCCGCTGTGGAGCACAGGCTCCGGACGCGCAGGTTCAGCGGCCACGGCTCACGGGCCCAGCCGCTCCACGGCATGTGGGATCTGCCCGGACCGGGGCACGAACCCGTGTCCCCTGCATCGGCAGGCAGGCTCTCAACCACTGCGCCACCAGAGAAGCCCCCCTTAACCACTTTTAAATGTATAATTCTGTGGTATTAAGTACATTCACGTTGTTGTAAAACCATGACCACCATCCATTTCCAGAACTCTTTTCATCTTCCCAAACTGAAACTACCCATTAAACAATAATTCCCCAGGACTTCCCTGGTGGTCCAGTGTTTAAGACTGCACTTCCACTGCAGGGGGCACGGGTTCAAGCCCTGGTTGGGGAACTAAACTCCTGTATGCTGTGCAACCAAAAAAAAAAATAAAAACAAAACAACCCAATAACCCCCCATTTCCTGGCAACCACCATCCTGTCTCTATGAATTTGGCTTCTCTGGATACCTCATAGAACTGGAATCATACACTATTTGTCCTTTTGTGACTGGCTTATTTCATTTATAATGCCTTCAAGTTTCACCCATGTTGTAGCATCTGTCAGAATTTCCTTCTTTTTTAAGGCCGAATAATATTCCATTGCATATTGACACCACATTTTGCTTATCCATTTATTCATCAATGGACACCTGGGTTGCTTCTACATTTGGCTGTTGTGATTAAAGAGGCTGTGAACATGGATGCATAACTACCTGTTCAAGTCTGTGCTTTCCATTCTTTTGGGTATATACCCAGAAGTAACATTGCTGGATCATAAGCTAATTCTGTGTTTAATTTTTTGAGGAACTGCTGTACTGTTTTCCACAGTGGCTGCACCATTTTACATTCCCACCAGCAAAACACAAGGGTTCCTTCTTTCACCCAAGTGTGACTCCAAGCCCAGGGAATGCTGGCAGTCCTGGCAGGGCTGGGTAAGAAGCTGGCAGAGACTGTCCAGCAGCTCTTGAGTGAGGGGCATGCGGGGAGGAGCAGTGATGCTGGCCATCCTGGTGGGCACCAGAAAGCCTGTCCTGCCAACATCCCCATCTGTGGACACTGAGCCCTGGGCTCAGTCCTCTGGCTCTGACCTTTCCTGACCCCTCTCTGCCAGACCAGGCTGCCCCAGGGCAGAGGGAATGAGAGGGGCCCATGTGCAAGACGCTGGCAGGCTTAAGGCCATGGGACAGTCAGACCCTGGGGCAGGAGGGTCCCTGCTCAACCAGGCCTCACCCTGTCCTGCTGCATCCCTTTACCCTGTCATCCCCCTTCCCCAGCCTCGGTTACCTCCTCCTCCTTGTAGGGACAAGCCTGAGAATTGGCTTTGTGACCTGGGAGATGCAAAGCTCCTTTGAGGAACTGCCAAGGCTAAGGCCGTCACTGTGCAGGTGCCTGTTGGTGAGTCAAGGGGTGTGGCTGTTCTAGAACCCTGGCTCCTGGCTCCCACCCTGGCTTTCTCTACACCCTGCCCAGGCTGCCAGCATCCTCCCAAGAGGTGTAAGGCCAGCAGGCCCCCCAAAGTCTGGACTCATTGAAGGCCCTGGTCCCAGGCTGAGGGTGGGTGCTCTGCCCTCCACAGTAGGTGCCAGAAACAGGGTGTCTCTTCTGCATAGGCCCCAGCCCTGGCGAGGCCTCTTTGGGTCCTACGACCCCAACCTCCGCAGCCCCAGTTCTGGCGGGAGGCAGGGGCCAAACATTCTGAAGGTGGCAGCACAGAGCCCAGGGGAGTGGTCTGGGCTTCAGAGCCTTGGGGCCACATACATGCTGTAGGTTGAAGGCCATGGTTATGGGGTCTTGTCCTAGCAGCTTCATATGGTCTTGGACAGGCCCCAGCCTGTCTCTGAGCCCTGTCTCCTCACTGGTGTAATGGGTGTAGGCTGGAACTCAGTGGTCTTCAAAGACCCTTCCATCTGGAAGATTCCATGACCCTAAACTTTCAGAAAGGGAGGAGAAGTCAGGGGGGCTCTGAGCAGCTGGAGTTTCTGGACAATAACCACCTACAAGTAGTAGTGATAATGGCACTTGCTTTGTTCCAAGCATTTTGACACGTGTAAACTTATTTCATCTTTACAACAACCTTACGCAGTAGACACAATTCTTTTTTTTTTTTTTTTTTTTTTTTTGGCTGCGCCCCGTGGCATGCGGGATCTTAGTTCCCCGACCAGGGATCGAACCCATGCCCCCTGCAATGGAAGTGCAGAGTCCTAACCACTGGACCGCCAGGGAATTCCCAGTAGATACGATTCTTCTTCCTACTGATATTTAACAAAAGAGGAAACTGAGGCACAGAGAGGTTAAATGACTGGCCCAAAGCTACAACAATAGCAAAATTCAAACCCTGCCTTGTTGACCCATGTTCTAACCCACGATCCTATACCATAATGTGGCTGAGGTTTTTTTTTTTTAAACCAGAATTTTTGTGAGCACCTTAGCCTCTCCAAGTGCCAAGTCCCTGAACTTCAGGTAGTAGCTGGCAGGAAGTGTACAAGAGTGGTCAGAAACCTGACCACAAAGGCAGGCCTCATAAACCGTAAATCGGAGGGTTGGCCCGTAGGGGGAGGGGAGAGGCCCTCGGCCTTTGTCTGTACTAGTCAGGCTGCATCTGGGGAAGGGCAGGAGCAAGTGGGAGAGTGGATGGAATGGAAATTTCTAGAAACCCTCTCATAAGAGTAGCTGCTAAAGAACCTGGGAGGAGAAGTGGTGCAGGGACTCTTACCAAATTTCTGAAGGACTGTGGCATTCATGAAGAAACTGACTTGCTCTAACCAGTTCCAGGTGGCGGGATCTAGGATTTCTAACAGCCAAATCTGTCCCACAATAAAGAGCTGCTGTGGGAGAGAGTGAGCGCCATGTCACAGGAAGCGTGTAAGCAGAGCTGCCTGGGACGGGGGTCGGAGGAGTTGACCTTGAGCGTGAGGCTCAGTCGAGCCACATCTGGGCAGCCACAGTAGCGTCGGGGTGCACATGGGTGAGAGGTTGCCAGCTGAGCCCCTGCTGCCAGCTTGGGCGCCCAGGTGGAGAGCCAGCCCCGCCCAGGGCCTTTCTCTGTGCCCTACCCACAGAACAGATTTCGGGATGAATTCCTCTTTTCTTCCACTCCCACCCGTCCGCCCAGCTCCAGCTGCACAGCCAGGGCTCCCCGCAGCACCTCGTTATTTACAGTTCTGGTGTCAAAAGGATCAGAGAGCCTGCTGAGCCAAAAGACCTCTGAGACCCCTGGAGGACCACCTCTGGGCCCGGGGCTTTCAGGCTCAGACAAGTGAAAACAGTCTGGACGTTCCAAAGGTCGCAGGCATGGGAGATGTGACCGAGGGGCTGTGGGCAAGGTCCTGGCTCAGCAGCTGTGAGGATGGAACCTCGCCATGGGCCCCAGGAGTGCAAGCTGCCATCGGGTGGACAGGCCGTGCGTCAGCATCGTGGGTTTGTGCCCCTACCTCTGTTCATGGCGTTTCAAGGCGCATTTGCCAAGGCAGGTGCTGGTGGTATGGATGGGAGCCGCGGCTGCAGGAGGAGGGGGCTCTGGGTGGGCGGGGCCCAGTCCTGCCCTTCAGGCCGTGGCCCACAGGAATGTTGTCGGGTGAGTTTGTGGGGAGTGCCCAGCAGTGTTTTGTGGGTGCAGGGTGTGTATCCTGTGTGTGTGCACGTGGGGTGTGTCTGTGGGTCTCTGGGGAGACCCAAGGCTGGGTGTGTACGTGTGAGTGTGTGAGTGACACTAGGGTGGGGAGTCTCCAGTGGGCACACCTGCTCCATGCATGTGCCAGGCATAGGAACGCAGGTGTGGCTGTATGTACTTCTCTCTGTGGGCACGACCACTGGTGTGACCCAGCGTGTTCCCCTTGGCGACCCGGCCCCCAAGCCTCACTCCAGCAGGCCCCCCTCCTGGGCTGGCATCTGCCACACTGGGGTTCACTAGCTAAGCTGGACAGTCCAGCTCTCAGCATCTTTGTTGTCCTTGGAGCTTGTGGGGGTCCTCAGACTGAATCACTCCCTCTGTGTCCCCTGCACACTTTCTGGCTCTAACCAGTCCCTTCCCTGTCCATCCTCAGCCTGGATGCCCTTTCGGCTCTTTTGCTAGTTTCCAAATCTGCCCCAACCTTTGAGGCCTGGCTGAGATGCTGCTTCCACCTTCCCAGCTCCGCAGGTGGATGGCACGGCTGCCTCCTGTTGTGTTTCTGTCTCATCCCCTGCTCCCTATGTCCCAGGTTCTCCTGGGGGCAGGAAAGAGTCTGATTTGTCTAGCCCAGGGCCTGGTATACAGTAGGTGCTCAATCAATGAATAGATGTAACCTCGGCCCCGCCCAAATGTACTCTCCTCCTCTCTCAACGGGGTCTGCAGATATGGATGACAGAACTTGCGGGGTGGGGGTGGACCCGTTCCTGGTGGCTGGAGCTCTGGTTCTGGAGTCTGAGTCCTGGCTCTGCCCTCAGCTGTCGGGTGGGCTCTGTCAATCAGTTTCCTCACCTGGGGTTCCAGTGTGTGAGGCTTGGGGGCGCTCCGGGGAAGGAAGGGGGGTGGAGATGGAACAGGCTCCCGAGTTTCTAGGAGAGGTTGCTGGTGCCCAACTAAGTGTGCAGTTCATGGTACAAAAAGTGACTGGCTTCCTGGGTCACATCCGTTTACAGCCACACAGCCGCCCTGGCCCTGATGGGAGGACTCTTCCATCCAAAGGTCTCCCTCGCCCCGCTCCCTCTGGAAGGCTGACACTTCCCTCTCTAGGCTCCCACCAGCCCTCAAGCGCCACACAGAAGACACTTACAGCTGAGGGATGTCCCGCAAACCCACACGGGGGTGAGGCTTCCTTCCTACGGAACAGAGCTTACTGAGCAGCTGCTATGTGCCAGGCTTGTGGGTACCGGGGAGAAAACAGCGGGGTCAGGACAAAGATCGCTGCCTTGCTAGGGGTTATATTTAGTGGGGAGACAAGCAAAGAACAAGAAACATAAGAGGGGGTGTTCCCTGGTGGCCAACTGTTTAGGATTCTGGGCTTTCACTGCCGTGGTCCGGGTTCAGTCCCAGTTCAGGGAACTGAGATTTTGCAAGCTGTGCAGCACAGCAAAGAAAGGAAGGAAGGAAGGAAAAGAAAGAAAAAGAAAGAGAGAGAGAGAGAGAGAAAGAAAGAAAGAAAGAAAGAAAGAAAGAAAGAAAGAAAGAAAGAAAGAGAAAGAAAAAGAAAAATAGGAAATTATCTAGTGTGCGAGAAGGTGAACTACTGGGCACATACCCTGAGAAAACCATAATTCAAACAGAGTAGAGTACCACAATGTTCACTGCAGCACTATTTACAATAGCCAGGACATGGAAGCAACCTAAGTGTCCATCGACAGATGAATGGATAAAGAAGGTGTGGCACATATATACAATGGAATACTACTCAGCCATAAAAAGGAACGAAATTGAGTTATTTGTAGTGAGGTGGATGGACCTAGAGACTGTCATACAAAGTGAAGTAAGTCAGAAAGAGAAAAACAAATACCATATGCTAACACATATTTATGGAATCTAAAAAAATGGTATTTATGAACCTAGGGGCAGGACAGGAATAAAGACGCAGACGTAGAGTATGGACTTGAGGACACGGGGAGGGGGAAGGGTAAGCTGGGACGAAGTGAGAGAGTGGCATTGAGATATATACACTACCAAATGTAAACTAGATAGCTAGTGGGAAGCGGCCGCATAGCACAGGGAGATCAGCTTGGTGCTCTGTGACCACCTAGAGGGGTGGGATAGGGAGGGTGGGATGGAGACACAGAGGGAGGGGATATGAGGATATATGTAACAAAGCTCATTCACTTTGTTACACAGCAGCAACTAACACACCATTGTAAAGTAATTATACACACCATTGTAAAGCAATTATACTCCAATAAAGATGATAAAAAAAAAAGTGCTAAGAAGAAAAAAGAGCAGGCAGCTCGATCAGGAAGGCTACGCCTAACAGGGTGCTCGGGGAGTCCCCACATTTGCATTGAGACTGGCAGGAGGAGGAGCCATGAGGCACCTGGGGAAGAGCATTCCAGAGGAGGGAGCAGCCAGCCTGAAGGGAGCAGATGAGCTCAGGGAGCACTGAGGGGAATGGGGCAGGGGCAGCAGCTCAGACCCAGCGGGCTCTTGTGGCTCCTGAAGGACTCTGGCCTCACGCTGGGTGAGATGGGAGCCACAGTAGGATTTGGGAAGAGGAGGGAGGGGGTCTGACTTGTGCTTTCCAGAAACACACTGACTGCTCTATGAGGCAGGAGCAGAAACACCGGTGGAAAAGCTACGGCAAGAATGCAAGTGAGAGGGCTTCCCTGGTGGTGCAGTGGTTGAGAGTCCACCTGCCGATGCAGGGGACACGGGTTCGTGCCCCGGTCCGGGAAGATCCCACATGCCGCGGAGCGGCTGGGCCCATGAGCCATGGCCGCTGAGCCTGCGCGTCTGGAGCCTGTGCTCCGCAACGGGAGAGGCCACAGCAGTGAGAGGCCTGCGTACCGCAAAAAAAAAAAAAAAAAACAGCATGCAAGTGAGAGCCATGGAGGGGCGAGAGGGCAATTTGGGAGCCCACAGGATCCTCTACTGTGGGAGGAGAGTGGAAGAATTGAGGGAGGGGCCTCTGAAAAGCCAGGAGAGCCCAGGAGTCCCTCAGCTTGGTCCCCCACCCTTTGAGAATCTGATAACAGCCATGGACCCTCAGTAGCAGCAAAGGCCTTGAGGTGGGAACTCTCCAAATAGGGCATGAGCAAGGCCTCTGGGAGCCAGAGTGGCCTTCAGGGGTAGGGGATATGTGGGTTGGGTCTTGAAGGATGAGTAGGAGTTTTTCCAGAAAGGTTCTCTGGGCAGAGCTAATATATGCCAAGGCACAGAGATAAGAAAAGTTGAAGAAACTACAAGCTTTTCAGAGGGCTGCTTGCTGTGCACTTTGGGGAGGGGCTCAGTAATGAAGGAATAGATGAATGAATGAATGAATGAATGAATGGAGAGCATATGGGGGAGGGTAGGAGAAGATGCCAAGTTTGGTGACTTCATCTAGCAGGTGATGAGGAAGGAAGGAGACTAACATTTATGGAATCCTTCTGCTGCCAGCCCACACGCTGTCAGGCAGTCACCTCATGTCCATTCTGCAGATGAAGAAGCCAAAGCTTTATTTATTTATGTATTTTTTGCCACACCACCAGGCAGCACGTGGCATCTTAGTTCCCTGACCAGGGATGGAAACGGTGCCCTCGGCAGTGAAAGCGCAGAGTCCTAACCACTGGACCGCCAGGGAAGTCCCGACGGCAAAGCTTTGAGCCAGCTCACTCCGCCCGTGGTGCTGCCGTGCTCCTGGCACCCAAGCAGCCTTGGCAGGGCAGGTGCTTGGCCCTCATCACGGGTCAGGTGACTCCTCAACTGGAGACCCAGGGCCAGGCGTGAGTTGACCAAGGGAGGGGAGAATGTAGTTCCCACAGGCCAGGCAGCAGCTGCCAAAAGGGCTAACAGACCTAGCGATTGTTCCCAGAACCAAACAGGTCCCAGGTGAAAGGGGATAGCAGATCTGTAAGGCAACACCTGCCTTGGGGTGGCTAATCTTGTATCTGGCCTCTCTCAGCTCCAGCCTCCCACAGCCTCCTTGTCAGGCAGCCTGGCCCCAGAGGAGGAGTGGAGAGGGAGGACCACCTACTGAGCCTCTGCCTCCCCACATCCCTCTGATGGCATGGAGACACGGCGGGAAGTGAGTGACGGGGAGGGAGACGATGGGGACGTCCAGGTTCCACACTAATATCAACGTGATGACTGGGCAGGGATCATCCCCATTTTCCAGATGAGGAAACA
>RJWK010015445.1:0-36463 GCA_004363435.1 Platanista minor
TAGTCACAAAGCACCGAGCTGATCTCCCTGTGCTATGCAGCTGCTTCCCACTAGCTATCTATTTTACATTTGGTAGTGTATACATGTCAATGCCACTCTCTCACTTCGTCCCTGCTTACCCTTCCCCCTCCCCATGTCCTCAAGTCCATTCTCTACATCTGTGTCTTTATTCCTGTCCTGCCCCTAGGTTCACCCGAGCCAACTTTTCTTAGATTCCATATATATGTGTTAGCATACGGTATTTGTTTTTCTCTTTCTGACTTACTTCACTGTGTATGACAGACTCTAGGTCCATCCACCTCATTACAAATAACTCAATTTCGTTTCTTTTTATGGCTGAGTAATATTCCACTGTATATATGTGCCACATCTTCTTTATCCATTCATCTGTCAATGGACACGTAGGTTGCTTCCATGTCCTGGCTGTGCAGCACTGGCTTTAAATATTATGAAGGCTGGATCAGGACTTTCTCTCCAGCAGGACATAGGATCTGAGCACCACCAAGGTTCTGAGGACCTCCGTATGCTAACCCCAGCCGAGCTTCCAGCTTTGTGAATTGTGGGAGATCTCTTTCTGCTTTACAGCCCGACAGTGAGATTTTGGGGTGTCTCCTTGTTCTTCACTCCCACCTGGACTCTCTGCACCTTGGGAGATTTTTCTCTACCATTCGTCTCTGCCCCCAGACTTCAAAGGGTCATTGAAGTGCACCAGGTGAAGGCCAAGAGCA
The DNA here is from genome assembly GCA_004363435.1 of Platanista minor. Lineage (NCBI taxonomy): Eukaryota > Metazoa > Chordata > Mammalia > Artiodactyla > Platanistidae > Platanista > Platanista minor. The sequence continues at coordinate 729 of RJWK010015445.1, forward strand.
TCTCAGAGCAACTTGTCTTAGTTCTCTGACTCTAACATTACCCTTCCATGGACCACGGCCTTGCATTTGGGAAAGGCCCACACTCTGGAACTGGGGATCTCTCTCAGGTCTCCTCCCCTATCCCTAGCCTTTGACCAAATGAACCTATGCATTTGGTGAAGACCTGTGGGGAAAAAGTTGGTAAATGGGTACCGACTCTGTGGCTAGAACTTAACAAAGACAGGCTCTTTGGGATTCTAACCTGTCTTTCCAGCTCCAAGGTGGCCATTAAAAGTTCACTAACCTTTAGACTGGTTTCTTCTTACCCTCACCTCTGGTAGATTACTTCTCCTGGGGCTCTACCAGGGATGAATGTAATCAGTCATGGGTGTCCTCCTCAAAAGGGTTTGCCACTTTCTGGAGTTTGGTTCATTTATATTTCTTTGCTATGTGATTTTTAAAAATTTTTAACTACTAGCATGGAAACAGAATTCTCTTGCAGCTTTCAATGTCCCAGTCAGATTTACTTGTCTTTTCATCTTTTCATGCTAGATTTTCTTTTCCCTAAAATAAGATTATGAATTTCTCTAGGAAAAAGAATCTGCCATACATTTCTCTGAATCCTTCAAAGCACCTAGCACTCATACATAGTGTGACCTCAGCAAATGTGTATTAAAGGCTTTATGAATGAAAGAATAAAAGACCTCAACGAGTATTAATTTTAAAACTGTAGAACTAGCAGCACAATTCTCTTAAGAGAGAGAATGTTTCCAGCCCTCTCCCCTACTTCCTTAAATAAACCCACATGATATACATTTTCTGGTGGATATTTAATGATGCTCTCAACTATGTCCCTATTCTTATCTTAGAATTGGTAACATCTTTTCCTGTTTTTTTCTTGGTAAATCCACTATGCAAGTTTCCAGGAATTCATTGTTTAATTTCATTCCTTCTGGTGTAGCACTATTATTATCTCTGTTGCCACGCCTCCTTCACAAACAGACACACATACTGTCTATTTACACAACAGTATATTTTCAATTATTCTTCAGCAGCTTACATTAGAATTCTTTAACCAAAACACTTATCTCGTATCTGACCTTCTTATCTCTTCTCCCTCATTACCCCCCATCTTGATCTTTTAATTTATTACACTGGGGGTTTTATACAGCAGCTGTATCTGTGTGTTTGCAATGGGCCGGTATCATGGACATGATACATGGCCAGCTTTTACTCTGAAGACTGCCATGGACACCATAACCAGGACCTGCAGCATTTCTCAGCTTCTAAATCACTGAGGCGATGGCGAATGTGGTGCATTTTCAGAATCTCCTACCTAGGGGTTATCATTTGGGAAAATCCTATTCCATCTTATAATTGGCTTTATTTATTTTTAGTTGGCTGTTTATTTTGCAGATCTGACTGACAGGAGTGGGAAAGGGATCTAGATTTTAAAAGACTGAGACACTGCTCTACGCCACCTTGGGGCAGTTAGGATCAGCTGAGCAGACAGAAGAAGGCATTTACTTTTCATGACCAAACGTGTCCAACTTTTACAGTGTGAACAAACTTCTGTACGTGGAAGAGTAGCTTCCTGTATTCCTGTGAGAAAGGCGAGCAGATGTCTCGCCTGTGGCCACATGCTGAAGGGAAAGCTATTCTGAATATCTTATGGCACCCCGGTGTCTGGACGGCTGGCTGGAGACAGTTGCACACCTCAGCCTGAGTTCCAAGCCTGTCAGATGGCATGCTGGATACACAATTTCCCTAAGTGAAGAAAAGTGGGCTGTTTAGTAAACCTGAACCACTTGTTGAAAGTCTCGAACAAAAAGGCAGGAATTAGAAGTGAGCTGGCTCCCGATGGATCGAGCGCTACAGAGTCAGTGAGAAGACGTGCTCAGCGCTGTCCTCGGTCATGGACAAAGGAAGCCAGCGTGAATCACACAATCCCGAGATCCACAGCCTCTTCTCAAATTTGAGAGAATGACATCCTGACTAATATCTCTATTACTTAGTAACATATGCAAGAGAAGAGACAAGTTGGGAGAAATGAACCTTTTTTTTTTTGCGGTACGCGGGCCTCTCACCGTTGTGACCTCTCCCGTTGGGGAGCACAGGCTCCTGACGCGCAGACCCAGCGGCCATGGCTCACGGGCCCAGCCGCTCCGCGGCATGTGGGATCTTCCCGGACCGGGGCACGAACCCGTGTCCCCTGCATCGGCAGGCGGACTCCCAACCACTGCGCCACCAGGGAAGCCTGAAATGAACTATTTTAATTATTGTCACATACCCAGTAACCATCCGAGCAGACTAATAAACAGAATTCCACTTTTGTGCGAGGTGGCTGGTATTAAGCAAAGAACTCAGTTGCTCTCTGCCTGGATGGGTTCTCCAGTAACAGGATTCATCACTTCTTTTGCAGAAATTCTCATCCCCACAGCAAAGTTAGCTATTCTTTGAGCACGGCTTCCGGTAGGCACTGGTACACCCCCTACCGCCATATAAGCATCTGCTATTGTTTCCACCTGTAAGGGGGGATTCAGAGGGTTTTCTTAATGCACTAAATATAACACTAAATATTTTTGTCTTTTTCCATGTATTGATAGAAGGACCACATTAAAGCTGGTGGTTATTTTCTAGGGGCATGAGGGGAAAGGTGAGAAGAAAAACGACTCAGGAAACAGCCATGAGGAAGCCAAAAGGGCTCTCTGCTTTTGGTGGAGACAAGTCCCAGAGAAGACAAAGCTCCTGGGGTCGTTGTATGATGCTGTGTATTAGATCCACATTATTTAGGTTAGACTTGCTGCTGAAATGCAGGAGTACTCTTCTCTGGGAAAACAGTATACCCCTCAAAGGCAATCTTAGCATTGGGTAGTATAAGGAGATTTTTTAAAAAATTAAAATCCTAAAATACCTCTAATTCCTTTTGAGTTCTTCCTCCCATCCCCACTCTCACCCATACCAAACCCCAGACCAGCAAAGGGAGAGGAATAGGAGGCCCCCACCAGGTCCGTGACCTGCCTAGGCTCACAGGGACACGCACCCCAGAGCACCACACTCTTACTTTATAGACATCGTGGACACTGGTTAACCTGTCAAACTTGGAGTACATTAAACTCAGCATATTCACCATCTGGATAGGTTCGCAGGCAGCACAGATGTTCGTAAATGTCACCACGTCGCTGAAGAGAATTGTGCAGGTTTTCAATTCTCCTGCAACATAAACCGGGTGTCAGTGATAGCCAAGGATGGAGAATAACGGTTCTACCAATTCTGTATTCAAGTGCCCTTTGGGAACCAAATCTGACTGTGCCTTGGAGTAAAGGAGCCAGAATGCCCATCACCATTCACCATCCACCCACCAGCCACTTATTGTCTCTTATGATCTGGTCATCATGCTGGAGGATCTTATACTGTGAAGCAGGCGGGGTCCCTGCCCCTAAGGAGCTCCTAGTCTAGTGAGGAGACAGAATGCAAACAAATACTCAGTAAGACGTGCAGAGTGCTGGGGGATGACAGGATGGATTGGGTGGGCACTGGCTTACAGAGAAGCCCTTGGCAGGTGGGCCCAGGCAGAGCCTGAACTATGGGAAACCCAAAGGGAAAGGAAAGTTACTCGAAGGGGAGATTACTACCAGAGGTATACCTGCCCAGCCTCAGAAGGCACCACTTTGCCATGTACCCTCTGGTTCTAGGGATAACGCCCTGCAGTATTGATCTTCACGGTGCCTTACTTTGGCTCTTGCCATTCTCCTGAAATGCCTTTCCCTCATATTCTTGCTGAAATTCAGCCTCAAGGCCCAACTCAAGTGCCACACTTTTTATATCAGCCTTCACACGCACACCCATCCCTGTCTCTTTCTCTTCTGACATTTATATATTATTAATTTCCATATTAACTATGTTTCCACAGTAACTTATGTGGTGGAAAACGTACGAATTTTGGAGTTAAATGGACTTCTGACTGGTTTGCGGCTCTTTTACTCATAAACTGGAGTGAATTTTCTTAGCCGTTATGGCTAATAACACCTCCCTCACAGAAATGTTCAGAAAATTAAATGAGAAAGCATACATATAATGTCTAATAGAGATGCTGGCACAATAATTTCTCCTTAATGCACATAAATTTCCTTTTATTCGTCCACCCCCCCCCCCAGAAACGTATTCTGTATGTATCTGTCAAACCCACAAGACTATGAGCTTCTTTGGGTCCCCAGGACCCAGGACAGCACCCTGGCAGGTTCCCGTGCTTGTCTGGTGAATGAACACTCACCGGTGACAAATGGAAAGTGAGTTTGGAGTAAACATGTCATTCATCCTCCAGAAACGCCTTGTTCTCCCAGAACGGTCCTTAGAGGCACCCCATGATTTATTTAACGTGTGAGTGTATCATTTTCAGTTGTGGTGAAGCACGCCTATCAATGGTCACTGCATTATTCTTATTATTCTCAATGTAGAGAAAAGGAAACTAGGCTATGCAGCTTAAGTAATTAGACCAAGACCATGTTGCTTGCCAGAATCTAAACCCAGATCTGTCTGGTTTCAGAGCCGGCGCCCCTAACCACCAAGACGCACTGTTAAGGGAAGGGCACTCCTCACCTGAGGCGACCTTTCTGCCTTCCTTCAGCTGGTTGGCCACGTGCTCAGGCAGCATGGCGTACAGCAGGGTCTCCGTTTTCTTCTCTTCGATGGCCGAGTGCTTGGAAGGGACCCGCAGCTCCTCCTTCTTCCTCTCCAGCTGGCTGGACAGCTCAGTCTCCTCTGGTTCAGGAGGATGAGGTCCCTGGTGGTATCATGGGGGCGATGTCGGAAAGGTACATCTGGCGCTCCCCCAGTTCATGCAGGCTGCGGAGCTTAGGGGAGCCCACGTATATCATGCACTACACGGACTCCATCCAGATCATGTGGCCTTCCCCCCACGGAGAGAAACGGGGCAATGCAGCATGTCACCTGCAGGCGATGACGCAGCGCACCAGACCACCACTCAGAACACGCCCTTCTCTCCACGGCGCAGTTCTCCTTCCCTTTTAGCTGAATATCATGAAAGTTACCTGTACTTCCTGTCTCCACGCGCTCCTCTCCCCATCTCTCCACAAAGGCTCTCTCCACACTGCTTTTTTGACCTTAAGCTGACTCCCATCCGCGCCTTCAAGCGACCTCCCCCAGCACAAGTCTGTAGTCCTTTCCTCACTCAGCCCCTCTGCTGTTTGAGGGTGTTAAGCAAACCCTCCTTCCTGGAATCTCACTTCCTAGGACTTTCCTGACGCTGCTTTCACTCAGATCTCCCCCACCTCTTTTGATTTCTCCTTTAAGACTTTCACTCATTCTTTAGATGCTGGTGTTCTCTTTTTGCATTCCCCAACTACATCCTCCACCAGGCTGACAGAGAATCTGAATTTACAGAGAAACCTTGCTTCCTGGACTCAGGACGCCTATTATTTTTAACAATAGATGTTTATTATCTGATGATGAAAGCAGTAGACATTCACCGCAGAAAATGAAAAAAGTGGAGGACTTCCCTGGTGACGCAGTGGTTAAGAACCCACCTACCAATGCAGGGGACACGGGATCGATCCCTGGTCCGGGAAGATCCCACATGCTGTGGAGCGACTAAGCCCGTGCGCCACAACTACTGAGCCTGCGCTCTAGAGCCTGCGAGCCATAACTACTGAGCCCACACGCTGCAACTACTGAAGCCCATGCACCTGGAGCCCGAGCTCCACAACAAGAGAAGCCACCACACTGAGAAGCCCACGCGCCACAACAAAGAGCAGCCCCTGCTCGCCACAACTAGAGAAAGCCCGCATGCAGCAACGAAGACCCAACACAGCCAAAATTTTTTTTTTTTAATTTTTAATTAAAAAAAAAAAAGAAAATGAAAAAAGTGGGAGAAAATAATAAAAATCACCCATAATCACATCACAGATAATTACAGTTAATATTTGAGGGTATATCTTTTTACTACGAAAAAATGGGATTATCAGCCATCTTTTTGTAACCTCGATTTTTCACTTAAATTATGTAATAGGTATTCTTCCATAGCATTAAATATGGATAGGTATTATTTTTTGCTGGGTACATTGACTATACTGTATTTTACTTAAGCAATAAGCTAACATTGATTATATTATGTCTATTTTATCATTCCACAAACAACATTGCAATGAACAAGCTTGAGGTACATCATGGTGCATAATTGTAGCTATTTCGTTAAAGGATATATTCTTAGACAAAAATATGCTCATGTTTAAGATTTTTGATACATATTGCCAAATTGCCCTCTAAATTGTGACAATTTACACTTCCAGCAATGACTGTTTTTTTAATTATTGTATTATCTATTAGGTATTTATACATGGATGTCTACAACTGAACTTGCCTTCAATCCTCCCTGTAAATCTCCTCTTTTTTCTTTTTTTGTTTTTGTTTGTTTTTTTAATTTAATTTTATTATTATTTTTATACAGCAGGTTCTTATTATCTATTTTATACATTAGTGTATATACATCAATCCCAATCTCCCAATTCATCCCACCACAACCACCCCACCACTTTCCCCCCTTGGTGTCCATACGTTTGTTCTCTACATCAGTGTCTCTATTTCTGCCTCGCAACTTAATTCTTTTATTACAGACATTTTTAGCTTCTACCATGAGCCAGGCACACTGTTTTAGGTGTGGAAGGGGGTACAGCAGCAACTCAAACTGACAAAGCTGCCCTCAACGTGTTTAATCACACCTTTATGACCCAGTTACCCAAGCAAGAAAATTAATAATTACCCCAATAGTCTCTCTTTTTCAACCTCTACATCCAGTCACCAATTTCTGCCTTAAATCTGTTCCCTCATCACCACCCCAGAGCCACTGCCTGACTGCATTCAGCACTCAAAGCTTCTCACATGCTCTCCAGGAACAGTCTCCCCTGGCCTCCCAGACTCCATCTTCTCAATGCTCTGGTCCATCCTTCACAGGGCTCCAGCGTGATCATTCTACATCTCAAATCTGATCACAGTAGACACTTAAAAGTATTTCCAATGACATGATAGAGCTCAAGTCCTCATCTCACCAGCCTCCTCTCCCATCACTCCCTGTAAAACTCACTCAGGGTTCCCAGAACATTGCATCTTCCTCTCCAATGTCTCCATGGCTCTGTCTGTGTTTATGCCTAGAATACCTAATAGTCAGTCCAATAGAAAGCTCAAAATATATGCCCCCTATATCATATAAAAAATTAACTCAAAATGGATTAAAGACCAAATGTAAGAGCCAAAACTATAAAGCTCTTAGAAGAAAACGTATAGGAGAAAAGCTTCATGAAGTTGGATTTGGCAGTGATTTCTGGGCTGTGACACCAAAACCACAGGCAACATAAAGGAAAAAATAGGTAAATTGAACAACGTCAAAATTAAATGCTTCTGGGCATCAAACGACACAATCAACAGAGTGAAAAGGCGACCCACGGGTGGGAGAAAATATTTGCAAATCATAAGGTGTTAATATCCAGAATATCTGAAGAACTCCTATAACACGACAATAAAAAACGAAGCAACCTGATTTAAAAATGGGCAAATAGTTTGAATAGACATTCCTCCAGAGAAGATATACAAATGGCCAATAAGCACATGAAAAATGCTCAGCATCACATCATTAAGGAAACGCAAATTAAAACCACAGTGAGCTACCACTTCATACCCATTAGAATACCTATTACCAAAAAACAAACAAAAAACAATAACAGAGGATAACAAGTGTCCATGAGGATGTGGAGAAATTGGAACTTCTGTGAACTACTAATGGGAATATAAAATGGAGCAGCAGCTATGGAAAACTGTATGGAAGTTCCTCAATAAATTAAAAATAGAAAAAAAAAATAGAATTACCAAATGAACCAGCAATTCCACTTTTGGATATACACTAAAAGGAATTGAAAGTAGGGACCCAAAACATGTATACACCCATGTTCATAGCAGCATTATTCCTTATTCAGAAAGTGGAAACAACACAACTATCCACTGACAGACGAATTGATAAGTGAAATGTAGTCATACATGCAGGAATAATATAATAATAATTCAGCCTTAAAAAGGAAGAAAATTCTGACATATGCTACAACAAGGATGAACCTTGAAGGCATCATGCTAAGTGAAAAAAAGACAGTAGGACAAACACTGTATGATTCCACTTATATGAGGTACATAAATTAGTCAAATTCATAGAGACAGAAAGTAGAGTGGTAGTTGCCAAGGGCAGGGGGAGGGCAAAACAAGGAGTTGGTATTTAATGGAGTTTCAATTTTGCAAGGTGATAAAGTTCTGGAGATGGATGGTGGTGATGATTATACAACACTGTGAAGGTACTTACCACTACTGAACTGTGCACTCAAAAATGGTTAACTTTATGTTATGTAAAGTTTACCACAATTGAAACAAAAACAAAAACAAAACATGTGCCCTATTAACAGTAGGTCAGATGATCACGTTGCTGTATAAAGGACAGACCATTTCAAGAGTACAAATAATACTGCGTGCATTCTAAAACTTTTGGTAACAGACCAGAATTTTCTAATTATATATAAATATAATTAGAGTTCATGTCTAAACTAGACATGGTTGAAGAAATAAAATGTATTGTAAACTATAGATTAAGCCAAATGGGAAAAAAAATATACTGCTCTCAATGTAGTCCCCCAATTTTTATCCAACTTTTTTGAGGCAATTAAAAAACTGCTTCTTCCCTTTTTGTCCAGTCTCCCAGAGCAGGAAGCAACGAGGAGGAAGGAGTTACTACCTCGGAGTCTGACTGCAGGCTGACTTCTCCATGCTGCAGGCATCATCTCCCTTTGTTGATAAATTTGCAGATTCTGAAAAGGTTGACGGTAACCTGGGGATGGACGATGGAGAAGTACTCATTTAATCGAATCTTCTGGGTTTGGAGTCCTGAGACGTACTTCTGAATGTTCACTCCAGCTTGTTTGACCCACAGCTATCCACAGGTGACACACATGAGACGACAGAAGAGGCAGCAACCTGCACGTAAACTTTGCCCTAGAGATAGCTTCCGCCCACGATTTGTGACTTGCTAGGGGGAAAAGGGCCAGTAATGGAATAAATACCATGGAAGCAATAAATATTATTTTAAAAAGCAAATCTGCAGCTAATCTCTGAAAGAGCAAAGAATAATTGCATGAGAGTGTCTGAAAGCACAGCATTTCTCTGACTAACAAGAAACAGAGGTTAAAGCTCTCAGTGGGGATAATATTTCTTCCCTTGCTTCAGTCCTCTCTGTCTTTTTTTTTTTTGCTGTACGCGGGCCTCTCACTGTTGCGGCCTCTCCCGTTGCGGAGCACAGGCTCCGGACGCGCAGGCTCAGCGGCCACGGCTCACGGTCCTAGCCGCTCCGCGGCATGTGGGATCTTCCCGGACCGGGGCACGAACCCGTGCCCCCTGCATCGGCAGGTGAACTCTCAACCACTGCGCCACCAGGGAAGCCCTGTCTTTCTGTCTTTGTGTCTGTCTCTGTCTCTTTCTTTCTTTGGAATTAACTAATAAAGAAACTAGAAAAAAACTGTTGTTGGATCTGATGCCCAGGTCTGGGTGAAGGAACCCATCATGGAGGTGGGGAGACAACTTTCACTGCCATCGCCAGGGAACACACAGAAGGAAAAAACAAAATGAGCATCCTTTACATAAAAAGTCCAATGCCAGCCCAGGTTATCCAGAACTATTTAAATTAACTTCACTCTGTCAGGTTGCAGAAATCAACCTAGTCTTATGGAATAGTATCATTAAATTTTTGGTTTCTATGCCCGAAACTTAAAAAGAAAGGGAGGTTTAAGTAGATCAGAATTTTAAATGTTAATAGTAATAATAATAATAATATCCTCATGGCATTGGGGAAAAGCCATAGTACATAGCTTTATAATTCCCTGGTTGTTTCATATAGGGGTGTTTGATTTCCTTAGTTAGATCATAAATTCTCTGCAATCACAGATGACCCTCAAGTGAGTAAACATTAGAGAATCTGTATCCAGCATCCACTGGTAGGTGATGATTTGACATGTCTGTGCATTCACATAAATATCAGAGGAAATCAAAATGGCTGAAGGCATTTTAACTGATAATTTTTGGACCAATTTATTTTGCCTAATTGCCCTTTTTTTTTCCCAATAACTTTATTTATTTATTTATTTTTGGCTGCATTCGGTCTTCGTTGCTGCGCGTGGGCTTTCTCTAGCTGTGGCGAGTGGGGGCTACTCTGTTGTGGTGCGCAGGCTTCTCATTGCGGCGGCTTCTCTTACTGAGGAGCACAGGCTCTAGGCATGCGGTCTTCAGTAGTTGTGGCACCTGGGTTCAGTAGCTGTGGCTCGCGGGCTCTAGCGCCCAGGCTCGGTAGTTGTGGCGCACGGGCTCAGTTGCTCCGCGGCATGTGGGATCTTCCAGGACCAGGGCTCGAACCTGTGTCCCCTGCATTGGCAGGCGGATTCTTAACCGCTGAGCAACCAGGGAAGTCCCTAACTGCCCTTTGAATGAGTTCAAAATCAATTCAACTCTCAATCAATTTTATACATCAATTTTATCCAAGGAAATTGATAATGACCACACTTAAATGGGCACCATCCGTCACCCCTGCCACAGAACAGTGGCGTGAGTGGGCACAGGCCTCTCCTCCACTTTCAAGACGCAGAAAGAGAAGCTGGGTGGAGCCGAGCCATCCACGGGAGCCACCAAGGATGGGGAGTGATCACAGCTAGAATCCCACCCTGCCATCGCTACTGTGTTCTTTTGTCTCTGGTATAGTGATTTCAGTGTCATTTCCTTTGTCTTTAATGGCAAACTTGCACTCGCACTCACTAGTTCAAACCCCTTGGCACTGCTCCCTTCCGTGCCTATCAAGAAGATGCTGCATTCTGGTTTCTGGAGGATGCTACAATGAAAAGGAAGGCAGTGGTCCTGCCAAGCTAAATCCTAGCCTCCCAAACCCTAGGTACTCCTCAGGGACTTGAAAGGTTTCCCCCCCCTCCACCCCCAGCTGTAAAAGACTATATGACTGGGGGCGCAGTGGTTAAGAATCGTCCTGCCAATGCAGGAGACACAGATTCGTGCCCTGGTCTGGGAAGATCCCACGTGCTGCGGAGCAACTAAACCCGTGCGCCACAACTACTGAGCCTGCGCTCTAGAGCCTTGGAGCCACAGTTACTGAAGCCCGTGCGCCTAGAGCCCGTGCTCCACAACAAGAGAAGCCACCGCAATGAGAAGCCCACACACAGCAACGAAGACCCGATGCAGCCATAAATAAATAAATAAATAAATAAAGACTATGTGACTTAGTCCTCTCCCCAGCCTATCCCCAGTTCAAGAGGGAAAGGGCCTCTTACTGATTCATCAAATACCACATGGAAGGGAAAAGCGTTGCAGAATGTCTTCTCTTCAATCCAGAGCCACTCGGGATAAATTGGTTCAAAGGTGTCCCTGAGATGCCCTGGATGGAGAAACAGAATCCTATTCACAGGCAACTCAAGCCACCAACCCAAGAGAGTGTCTCAAATGTTTCCTGGGCAAAGCGCAGTCCCCGCTGCTCCCTCAGCACAAGCTCCCTCAGCATTTCCAGATGGCCACGGCAATTCTGCTTCCAAATTAAAACAAATAGAAAACTTGCTACCAGGTTGAGAAGCCCTCCTGCCCCCTGCCAAGTTTCTGCCCGCCGCAGAAGAGTTCCTGGGCCAATTGAGTGTGTCTCGCCATGAAAAAACGGGGCTGGCATTGAAAAGCTGACAGCCAGACAATGAGCTCGCACAGCACAGCGCACACGCCCGGCCGGTGTCAGGGACATTTGCCATGGAGCTTTGGAGACTGACAGTTTTGGGTGGCACATGAAAATTTCACCAACAGCCCTATTTGGCAGGGGGTAGAGATTCGACATGGAGCCTTTTTGATATGAAAATCTCCTAGACAAAGCATGTCAGTTGCATGTTTGACTCACTTGCCATGGCTTGAGGGACTCAAAATTCAGTCCTTTGAGCCCTGCAGACCTTCCCCCAGACACATGTCATCACGACCCACGGGGCATGCCCAGGAGTCTCCAACTCCCTTCTCTCAGTGGGCCAGAGCCCCTGTTCCAACTCGGATCTTAGGTGCTGATCATGAGACCAGCTCAGCGCCAACAGGGGCACTTCTGAGAACCTAATGCCTTCATTCTGCAGGTGGAAGATGGAGGACTTAGGTTCCCCAGGGACAGAGCCAGAAATCTACTATCCTGGTTCTCGATCCAGGGTCCTTTGCACTCTTGGACACCATGATTCTTATCTACAGACTTCCAGGCCAGAAATACATCCCCGTCCCGAAGGCCCGAGGAGCTGTGGAAGACGCAGTGTTCTTGATAATACGTCAGCACTCATCCTTCTCTTCAACACAGTCACCAAAGGGGTTGATTCCAATCCCCTCTCCAGAGGCTTCCTCTGATTACAAGGAGAGACTGCGCCTCCAAGTGACCCCCGACACAAATAAAAGGGGCAAAAGAAGACAAGTTAGAGTCTGATGTTTTAAAGTTAAAAACCATGCCTGCCAAGTCCAAGCTCTGAAGAAATCAGTGACATCCTGATTATAGAAGACTCTGTCCATTTGAGTGCACAAAGCAATCATTCTGCTCTGAGAGCCAAGGTTGGGAGAAGAGCCCACTTACCTTTTGCAAACATGGCTCTGCTTCTCACAACTTCCCGGCTGGACTTTTTCACGGGACAGAGACACTCAAATATTTCTCTTTCATCCTAAGGAAAGCTGCCTCCAGGGCCTGCAAATGGCAGGGAGAGAAGCATACAGGTCTGGTCGTGTGACAGGAGATGCACAAGGATACACTGTTCCTCTGTGATGGGGCCAGAGGAACGGTGAGGCCACACAAGGTCAACTTTAGCAAGACTTCATAAGCCCCAAAATTGTTATCCAATTAATCCTCATGCTGTTTCTCTGCCAAAGGCAGCAAGAACTTTTTACAAAATCTCAAGGTGAGGCTGGCAGGAAAATCACACGGAAACTTCTCTTCCTGTGGTGGAAGATTCTGCAGTGAAAAACCTCTGAGGTGAGCTTTGAATACTCTAAGATATAAACATTGTGTGCTCCAGGAATCACAGACTTCTCTGGATATTCGTATGAGCTCTGTGGACACAGAGAGTTGTGCACCTAATAGATGTGGAACCTAAAGAGATAACAGTCACACTGCAAGCTGCAATTGAGGCAGCCAACCACAGGCTCGTCGTGAGTTGACTCCAGACCCCCAACCGGCCCCAGCTGCACAAGTGGGCACTCAGGACTTGAAAAGTCAATTTACACCATGAGAATTGCAAAATAAGCCACCAGATCCAAATTTCAAGGACTTTACATTGCTATATATATTTTTACAGGTAAAAATGTTTCAGGCTAAGTTCTATCCCAGAGAGCCTCCCAATTTTTTATCCAAATGAACTTATTCCCGTGGTTCTCAACCAATGGTGACTTTGTCCCCTACCCCTACCCTGGGGATACTTGGCAATGTCTGGAGACATTTTTGATTGCCACAACCTGGGATAGAGGGGAGAGCTGGGTGCTGCTAGTGAGTGGGCTAGGGATGCTGAGAAACATGCATAGGACAGTCCCTCATAACAAAGATTATCTGGTCCAAAATGTCAACAGTGCTGAGACTGAGAAACCCTGCCCTAAATCCACAATTAGAAGGTCCAGTTCTTTGCATAGATTGTTCCAAGACTAGTCACTCCACCAGGAGGAACTGTGCTTTCTGAAGACATAGCACACTGGTACCTCTTGGTCTCACTGGCTGTCCTGAGTGTCTTGGGATCCCTTTGGCTTTGCCCTTCTCATCTGTCTGTGCGACTTCTGCACGATCAGAAACACAACACGCTCCTTCTTCCCTGTCCTCTCCTCCTCTTGATTCACGTCAAGGATATCCATGGTCACGTCAATGTCAAAGAAGTCTTTGGCCACAGCCTCAATGATACCTGCAGCAGAAGGATACCTATTGGTGAGGGATGGCGGAAGGCAGTTGTGTCAGCAAAAATCATAAAGTAATCAGGTTATACAACTTCTGGTAAATATTCCAGAGTTCACCAAGCCCAGGCCCTGCATCAAGGCAGGCAGCATATGACAGATTAATAAATTAAAAAACAATCACTTAAAAGCAGAGATTTACGCACTGCATACTAAATATATCCCTCCTACTCTGATTTCTTTTTTTTTTTAACATCTTTATTAGAGTATAATTGCTTTACAATGCTGTGTTAGTTTCTGCTGTATAACAAAGTGAACCAGCTATACATATACATATATCCCCATATCCCCTCCCTCTTGTGTCTCCCTCCCACGCTGCCTATCTCAACCCTCTAGGTGGTCACAAAGCACCGAGCTGGTCTCCCCGTGCTATGTGGCTGCTTCCCACTAGCTATCTATTTTACATTTGGTAGAGTATATACGTCAATGCCACTCTCTCACTTTGTCCCAGCTTACCCTTCTCCCTCCCTGTGTCCTCAAGTCCGTTCCCTACATCTGTGTCTTTATTCCTGTCCTGCCCCTAGGTTCTTTAGAACCGTTTTTTTTTTTTTAGATTCCATATATATGTGTTAGCATACGGTATTTGTTTTTCTCTTTCTGACTTGCTTCACGCTGTATGACAGACTCTAGGTCCATCCACCTCACTACAGATAACTCAATTTCATTTCCTTTTATGGCTGAGTAATATTCCATTGTATATATGTGCCACATCTTCTTTATCCATTCATCTGTCAATGGACACTTAGGTTGGTTCCCTGTCCTGGCTATTGTAAATAGCGCTGCAATGAACATTGCAGTACATGCCTCTTTTTAATTATGTTTTCTCAGGGTATATGCCCAGTAGTGGGATTGCTGGGTCCTATGGTAGTTCTATTTTTATTTTTTTAAGGAACCGCCATACTGTTCTCCTTAGTGGCTGTATTAATTTACATTCCCACCAACAGTGCAAGAGGGTTCCCTTTTCTCCAAACCCTCTCCAGCATTTATTGTTTTAGATTTTTTGATGATGGCCATTCTGACCAGTGTGAGGTGATACCTCATTGTAGTTTTGATTTTCATTTCTCTAATGATTAGTGATGTTGAGCATCCTTCCATGTGTTTGTTGGCAATCTGTATATCTTCTTTGGAGAAATGTCTATTTAGGTCTTCTGCCCATTTTTGGATTGGGTTGTTTGTTTTTTTTACATTGAGCTGCATGAGCTGCTTGTATATTTTGGAGATTAATTCTTTGCCAGTTGCTTCGTTTGCAAATATTTTCTCCCATTCTGAGGGTTGTCTTTTCGCCTTGTTTATGGTTTCCTTTGCTGTGCAAAAGATTTTAAGTTTTATTAGGTTTCATTTGTTTATTTTTGGTTTTATTTCCATTTCTCTAGGAGGTGGGTCAAAAAGGATCTTGCTGTGATTTATGTCATAGAGTGTTCTTCCTATGTTTTGCTCTAAGAGTTTTATAGTGTCTGGCCTTCCATTTAGGTCTTTAATCCATTTTGCGTTTATTTTTGTGTATGGTGTTAGGGAGTATTCTAATTTCATTCTTTTACATGTAGCTGTCCAGTTTTCCCAGCACCACTTATTGAAGAGGATGTCTTTTCTCCATTGTATATTCTTGCCTCCTTTATCAGAGATAAGGTGACCATATGTGCATGGGTTTATCTCTCGGCTATCTATCCTGTTCCACTGATCTATATTTCTGTTTTTGTGCCATTACCCTACTGTTTTGATTATTGTAGCTTTGTAGTATAGTCTGAAGTCAGGGAGCCTGATTCCTCCAGCTCTGTTTTTCTTTCTCAAGATTGCTTTGGCTATTTGGGGTCATTTGTGTTTCCATACAAATTGTGAAATTTTTTGTTCTAGTTCTGTGAAAAATGCCATTGGTAGTTTGATAGGGATTGCATTGAATCTGTAGATTGCTTTGGGTAGTATAGTCATTTTCACAATGTTGATTATTCCAATCCAAGAACATGGTATATCGCTCCATCTGTTTGTATTTCTAGTTTAGCATCTATTTATTTGTTTTTTTCCAGGAAGGCAGTCAACTCATTAAACAAACTCTGGAGAAAAATGTAAGCAAAATTCAATTGTAAAAGCATTAAGGATCATGTTTTTAAAAGTGCTCCTCTAGGGATCTCTCCCAGGGTTGTAATATAAAACATGGGGAAAGCATGCATGAAGATGTTCATCACAGTACTGTTTGTAATAGCAAAAGAGTAGTAGTATCAACTAAAAGTTCAACCATAGGGGACTAGTTCATTACTACATGAAATAGGATTCAGCCATTGAAGATGGTGGTTTTAAAGACCATGTGAAAACATAAAAGGATCCCTTTTCTATAATGCTGAATACAAAAAAAATGATACAAAATAATATGTAGAATTGTCACAACTATGTAAAAACTCACATATTGAAAATGCTGAAATAAAAATGAAAATCATTCCCTCTTTTGGTACTTGGAAACTTATTTTAAGGCTCAACTTTAGGAGTTATGGTCAAGATAGTAAAGAGTCAGACTGCACAAGATATGGAACTTTAACCTCCTACCCACAGCCAGCTATTACTCATCCTAGGGAATTTATTGGGAAAGACTTCCTTACTCTGGAGACCTCAGAGTTCTGGGTCTGGTTAAGCCACCCGCATACCTGGTACAATGTGACACAGACCACTTCTATCAGAGTACTAACGGAGAAGCATCTTCCCGTCTGCTCCTCTCTCCACACAAAACGATGGTGCGTTCATCTCCTAATTAAAAGACACAGCACATTTTTCCCAGTGGATACAATTTCTCTAAATTATGCTTTTGAGGCTTTGTGAAACGTACTCATTACATCATGCAGAACTGTATCCCCAAACCCCCTCCAATAACATAAAAATAAAATCTACTATGGTTTCAGCCCCTAAAAGTCAGGAATTTTATATTATACCTAATCACATAACCAACTCTATATAGCAAACATTAGCTCCATTGTAAAGAGGAGGAAACTGAACCTCAGGGAAGTTAAGGCCAAATTCATGGTAGAACAACATCTTGACACCCAAATGAACGTTTCTGCCATGCCATGCTGCTTCTACCTACACTCCAAGGAGTGGATGGCTGCCATTCTTGGCCTGTGACCAAGTGACCATGAGCATCTTTACTCTGAAAGATCAGAGGCTCAGAGGAATTGGCAAGTGGAGATAAGTTCATCTCTTGTTCTGGAAGGATAATGCCATTCTGTGGTGCAAAGTTGCATGTCTGGAAAATCAAGGATGCATCAGAAGAGATCATCTTTCTCCAGGAATAAATGTTGACATCAACTGTGTACCATCTCATGGTAGATTATGTCAGGACATAAGGATAAAGACTTTGCCTGGGGGAATCCCTGAGAGAAACAATTTTCTCTCCCATTTGATTAGTAAGCAGCTCAGCACCCTGGCTCACAGCTTTTGGTCTGAGTGAGAGAAGAGATTAAGGAAGTGTGTTCCTTCTGAGATTTTTGTTCTCTTCCAAAGTGGTGATGGTAGTGGGGGCTGGAGGGGGAGTAGGGAGGAGGCGGGGAGGGGGTGCTAGTTAAAATGAAGGGTTTTTTGCCAAGTATTTATCTTTCCAAAAGCATATACAAAGAGAAAGTATGTATTTGTGCGTTTACATTTTGACTGAATCTAAAGAAGATTTGAGGAAGCACATATAAAAAGCATATGATGAAGCAGAAAATTAAGTTATTTCAAAAAATTATATCCAAACCCCACATAGCAAAAAAATAATAATAACAGAGTACAAAAGGGCTGAAATTAAAATCTACCATTTCCACCCTCACTTCTCACCCTAGCCTAGGCCACTTCCTAGACATACTTCTCGAAGTTTGTGCTTTTAATCCTTCTGATCAATGTCTCCAACTCTCTAAATAATAAGATTATACTTTTATTTTTAAAAATTGAAATAGGGTTTTATAAAAGTGGAGAACTAGGGCAATGGGAACATAATGAGAAATCGACCAGAGCATGGTCTTTGGAGATGGACGCACTTGGGGTTGGGTCCTGGCTCAGCCACTGCAACCTGGGCAATTTGGGACAGTTACTTGACCTTTCTGGACCTCAGTTTTTTCATCTTTATAATGGGAAGAATAAGAGTACCTAATCTTAGGGGTAAGAGGATAATTCAATGTTTATACATGAGTTAGCCCAATATCTGTCTCATAATTGGCCCTCAAATGAAAGTTAGCTGAAAAATAACAAGATTAAAGGCACAGTTAAAACCAGAAATGTAAGCCTTAAGGTACTGCCTAATTACTAGAGACAGACATAAAGAAAAAGTCAGGTTTATCTTACTGTATTTTTGCCTAAAGAGATAATCTATAACCTTTTGTCCAGTAGAAAGTACTATACAACAATCAGATATCATTGCACGTATTTTATTTCAGCTTGTGTGTGTATGTGTGTGTGTGTGTATATATATAAATATATATATATATATATATATATATATATAGTATATTTATATATTTTATTTATCTCATTATGTGCAAAATGTCCTTACTGACCCCAGAGAAGTTCTAGTCTATTCCTTCTCTAACACTGGTTTTAGCACATGAAGGAATGACTATCAGAGGAAGGGTAGCAGGAGTAGGCATAAAAACAATGGACTTGGGACTTCAGAACCTCGGTTCCTTTCATCTTATTCCTAAGAATGACAACAATATTGTGAGAACAATATCTGGAACATAAAAGAGATTCCATAATATTTTTATTTAATGAATAAAAAAATATTAATATCTTCTCCAGAACTGTGACTTAAAATATTAGCCCAATTTTCAAATGAAAGATGTGATATTTAAAATACTATGGAAGATAACTTAAGGACCTTAATTGTATTTCTTTCCATGGTAATTGTAGTGCTTTAGCAAAGAAATTTAAAAGGAAGTTGCCGTATGAATTATTGTAATTTTAAAACTGGCCATACAGAAAAGAGAGGAAGAAAACATAAAAGAAGGAAGTTATTAAACATGGAATGCCTTATCTGGACTGATTACAATGCTAGAGATTTCTACATCTTATCTCCTGTAATCCACACAACACTATGGAGTAAATTTTTTTTTTCCTATTCATTCCTTTTTGTCTCTCTGTGTGTCCAATGCCTAAAATGTACTTGGCACATAGTAGGTACTCAATACATATTTATTAAACAAATAAGTGAAAAAAATTGAAGACCAGAGAGGGCAAGTAACTTGCCCAAGATCACACAGCTAGGAAGTTGCAGAGCTGGTCAGACAGCATCATAGGCTCATGTGACCCCACAGCCAGGGCTCTCTTTACTCCCTCTTCCTGAGTAGTTCACATGATAACAACAGGACGGATCCAACTACTCATCCTACTTGAAGTCAATTAAGTCTCCAAGCCTCTTATTCCTTACTTGAAAATTGGAGGAAATAACTGTTTTCCCATTTAACACCTATGAGGATACATTGTGGTTCATGAGGCCCTTTCACATTCATAATCCCACTTTCTCCTCATGACTACCCGTCAAGGGTAGTTATGAGCATTCAATAGAGAAACGGTGAAGAAAGAGCTTAGCAAACTCTGAAGGGCCCTAGAAACAAATATTAACTATTTTATATAAAATAATAAACTATTATTATGATATGTGCAAATGCCACTTTGCCTTTTCAATGAAGCATTTTCTTTTTTAAAAAAGAAAAGGGAGTCTGGACATTTAAATTTCCAATGATCTCTACAAACAAGAAAACCAAGGACTGAACTCCAGAAGGACATATCCCAGTAGGGAAATTAGTTTAGCACCTCAGGCAGTCACTTCGTGGGTTAATCAGAGTTGGATGGTTTCCGATTCCGGCTCTTGGCCCTGTCAAGTCTTTCCTTCTAATACATGAATAAATGAATCTGGCTGCACAAGTTATTTATCAGCTCCTTCCAGGCCAGGAAACCTGAGGAGAGATTTTGCAAATCCACTGAAACCTGACTGGCTCCTAGCCTTTGTTCCCATTGTGATCAATCTTCTGGATTTAATGTCAAACCCTCCACCAGCTGCCATCAGAATAGGCCCTGCGCCATCACAAAGGCGACCTCTCCAGCTTGCCCTTCTTTGATTCTTGCCGACCAGTTTATAAAAATGGGCAACAGGTTTTCATTTAACATTCCTTCCCCCAGAGAACTCAGCCCACCGACGCCGCGTACCAAGCATTCCACAGGCCCCTGGCAACTGCACCTTCTTGGCGGAGGCGGTGAGATGGCCCAGAGCTGCTAGAGTCACAGAGCTGCTAGAGTCACTTGCTTCTTCTCAGGGCCAGCAAGATCAGACCTAGACAGGCTTACCTGATAAGGGAGCGCCAGGTAACTCTGAAGGGCATCTAGGTTTTCAGTAAACTCCGTGAGATTTCGTCCCAGTGTCCGTAACATCCTGTCATCGCCAGACATCTTGCAGGATTTAAAGAAGTATTCCCCAAAGAGTTTCAGAATGGCTTCCATGGAGACACCTGTGGAATCCAAAATAAAAGCACCGGCCAGGTATTCACTCTCATTTTCACAGTCTTCATTCGCTTCCAAAGGGTTCCAATCCCAGCTCTGTGATACGTTTTTGAATTCTCTCTTAGGCTTCACTTTCCTCATCAGTAAATGCCAATAATACCATCGAGGTCACGGGACCACCATGAGAAGCCCCGTGCAGCCTGGCATCTAGTAGGTGCTCGTTAAATTGGTGAGTTTTCCCCCCCTCCCCACCTGCCAATCCTACCCTGGTCTTTTCCATGGCTCCCATGGCAGAAATTTCTCTAGAATCCAGAAGGGGGTTCAAAGCTGTCAGATTCCTGTGACAATCTCTCCTGCCATCTTTAGACATCTTTGAACACAATGGCCATTAAGTGAACTAAAAAGCTACCTCTGAGAAATAATTAATACTGCAACTGAAAAGCAATAACAACAAATTCATACTATATCAATTGAGCCAAAAGAGGATACCAAATATTTGCAGTGGTTTTTCCTTTCTTTCTCATCTTTTCAGCATCCTAGTCTTCTTTTTTTTTTTTTTATGGTAAGACCAATTATGCAAATATTTATCGTTAGGATCTTTATATGCTATTTACTCTTTTTTTTTTAATACAGCAGGTTCTTATTACTTATCTATTTTGTACCTATCAGTGTATACATGTCAATCCCAATCTCCTGATTCATACCACCACCACCACCCCCACGGCTTTCCCCCCTTGGTGTCCATATGTTTGTTCTCTACATCTGTGTCTCTATTTCTGCCTTACAAACCGATTCATCTGTACCATTTTTCTAGATTCCACATATACGTGTTAATATATGATATTTGTTTTTTTCTTTCTGACTTACTTCACTCTGTATGACAATCTCTAGGTCCAACCACGTCTCTAGTCTTCTTTTCAGGGCAGTTTTTACATTACATCCTCCACAGAAATTTCTCTGACTATCCTACATCACATTGACTTCTCTCTTCCTAAGTGCTACATTTTTCTTTTCTTCCGAACTGTATGGTAATTCTGAAGGGCAGTGACCTCACACTACATGTTTTCTGAGCTGGACACAAAGTGGGTGCTTGATAAATCCCTGGGGATAGGTTTTTGATGTGAGTGGGGCTATTTATTGCCCCATCTGCTCTGCTGGACTAGATTGCGTGCCATCATTTGCTTTATGGAGGGGCATGGAGTGTTTTTAAAGAATGCTTTTTATAGTTCCTGAAACAGTCATTAATCAATGTTATTTTACTCAGTGCTTGCCAAAGTCTTGTAAGAGAGATCACCTTATTAACATGTCCCCTTTTTCACAGGTGAGACCATGGAGGCTGACAGTCACCTATGTGAATTGACCTAAATTACCCAGGGTGGCAGAGGCTCTAACTCTAAATGTGGTGCTTCTTGTGCCATATCCCACAGCCTCTGGAGCAGCAGTTAGAGAGAAAAGGGATCTCCCCCAAGGTAGGGACTGCTTATAGGTTTTCGTTATTGGTACAGGAGACAGTATATCCACTGTCTGTGAGAGAACACTCTCTTATTTAGGCTGGTGTGGTGAATCATGTTAGGTGGTGTGGTGAATCACGATAGGGCCTGAGGGCTGGGAGAAAGTCTGGAATACAAAGGCTGATGGGAGACCTGCCAGATTCACAGTTACCAGAATCCGTGGTGGACCCTTGCAGGTTCTATGAGGCTCTGGCTGGGTCTAGAATTCTCAAGTGGCTTTCAGGTCTCCAATTCCTACGCTATCCAGGACCAATTCCTACGGGAGTGGCAAAGGATCCGAGGAGGTCTGGGCACTTTCCAGCCTCTACTTGCTTCCTAAGATGGTCTGAGCAGCAGCTTCCCTACAGCTCATTGTCCATAGCCAGACTATTGGACAGATAATTGTTCTGCAATCTGAGCAGAGTCCCCACTGAGTTGGTCAGGTCTCATCAGAGATGAATTATTTATCCATCCCAAAAATGTATTAGCCAGTTCTCCAGAATCCAAACAAAGCTTGGGACAGTAGGGTGGATGTGGTATATGGCTTGTGTTAATTGCCTCTGCCGGGTTCTCTGCTTGTGGGTCCATCCCTAGCTGGATGCAGGCAGGTTTGTCTATAACAGCAATCAAGAGCCACCTGCTAACCCCCAAGGGAACTGGAATAATAATAAATTCCACTCCTGTCTTTTCCAGTGCTGATGAGCTCCTGGGAGGAGAACTCCTGAAAAGTACATGGACATGTGTGGAATTGTTCCTTCCTCTTTCCTCCTTCCACCCCTCCTTCCCTGCTAAATCTAGCTTGTTCAAGCTGAGGAAAAAAAAAAAAACAGCTGTGCTACGCATCCCCTAGGCTGGAGCTCTGAGCAGGTGCATCCCGTAACCTGCTGGGAAAGCACAATCCCAGAGGCCTCCCCGTCCCAGCGACCTCTCTCCGGTGGACTGGGCTGTCTGCAAGACCAGCAAAGTTGTATTAAAGTGGCAGTGGCAGCCTTGTGTAGAAAGACTGTCTGCTTGACTTTTAGGTCTATAAACATACAAAAATCCATGAAGTTTCTTGTTCCAGACACTGGTTATTTTGTCTCTGGGCACCCAGCTCTGTTCATAGGAAGGACATCTGGCCGAGTGGCCGACTCTTCCTTGAACAAGCATCTTGGGTTTGGGTGTGGTCTTTTCCATCCGTGCTGGGTGTGGGGCTTCCTGTAGGATTTGTAGTTGAGAATGCCTGTCCAGCAGAGGACAAAGGTCACTTTTCAAAACCAACACCTGAATAGTGTAGTTATACAGTTTCCCCTCAGTGAACTTAGGATTCCACGAGTTTTCTAAGTCACAGGGGGTCAGAAATATATAGGAAATGCCAAGAAAATGCAACAGAGAACAAAACACAAGTCGTGGATGCCTTAGCATATTTGTTGTTAGTGCAAAGGAGAGTCTATAGCATGCTTAGTATTCTACCTTTTGTGTAGCAAATAAGGGGAAATAAGGAAATATGCATCTATTTACTTATTTGTACAAGAATAAACACAAGAGACTATTGAGACTGGTTATCTACAGGGCACTGGGAACGGGTAGAAATGTTAGAATGGTTGTGGAGTGTGTGTGTATGCAGGTGGTGGGGAACTTCTCTGAGTGTAATATTTTGCAGAGTTCTGGTTTGCAGAATCATGTAAATGATTCATATGCTTAAATTAAAGAAAATAAAATCAATTAGGATAGGGAAAACTCTAATATGGAATACAAACGGAAACATTATTAACAAAACAGTATTTCCACAGAACAGTTCTGAATAACCTAACTGCCCAAGAAAAAAATAACCCAGTAAAATTTGAACATAGTATTTAGACTTTCTCCTTAGGCTAAAGACAAAACAAAATTTAAACAAATATTTGACTGTAGTGAGTAAGCTTCCTTCTCACAGCAGTATGGGTCAGAAATTCTGAAATGACTTTCTAAACAATGCAGGATGAAACCTGTAAGTAAATACATGGTAAGTGATGGGAACCAGCTTTCTCATTATGTGAGAAAGAAGACTAGAATGAAGCCTGTGGTGTAGATTAGGAAATCTACCCTAAGAAGACCACAAAACCCATCACAGTTTCAGATAGATGGATAGAAAGGAAGAAAGAGAGGGAGGAAGATGACAGATGGATGGATGGTGTGTGTGTGTGTGTGTGTGTGTGTGTGTGTGTGTGTGTGTATGTATGTGTGTGTGTGTTCAGGGTTCCTTGGAGAAATGGCAGATTTCAGGGCTGGGGCAGGAAAATGATGAGTTTATAACATCTTGTCACACCAGAAAGTAAAGAAGTGATCAAAGAATGATGGGGAAGGGAGGGTGGGAGGGAGACACAAGAGGGAAGGGATATGGGGATATATGTATACATAGAGCTGATTCACTTTGTTATACAGCAGAAACTAACACAACATTGTAAAGCAATTATACTCCAATAAAGATGCTAAAAAAAATAAATAATAAGAATGATGGGGACATGTCAAGGACACAAGGACCAGCTTGGAGGGGCTCTAACTGGCTAAATCTTGGAGGATTTGAGCATCAAAATAATTAAAGGATTACAACCTACTGAAAAATGAGTCAAGCATTCACACTGGGATGGATGGATAGATAGATAGAGAGGGAAAATTCTTCCTTATAGTAGAAATTCAACTAATAAATGTAAAAGAGATGATATACTTAGAAAATCACCATTTGGCCACTCATAATTATTAATTCAGATAAGAATCACCAATGAATACTAAAATTAGGGAAGGAGAAGTTTGAGAAACAACAAGATAATATACATAGTCTGAAAGCGTCTTCTCACAAGATACTAATTTCAAAGGGAAAAAATAATAACTTTACAGTGGAGAAACCTGGCAGATTCCATATTAACTAAGCGATCAAAGTTAACACCAATAATGGGACAAATCGACCTAAGATGCCTCCTGATACGATGAACTGGGAAGGAAAAAACATCACTCTGGGGTCTTTCCACCAAGAAAGCATAGCCTGAATTGAATCATGAGAAGATATCAGATAATCCTGAGTTGAGGGGCATGGTACAAAATAGCTGACCAGAACTTTCCAAAGATGTCAATGTTACAAGACCCAAAGAAAGACTTGGGGACTGTTCCAGACTGCAGAAAGCCAAAGAAATGTGACAACTGACATGATCCAGGGCTTTCTTTTGTCCTACAGGTCATTACTGGGAAAGCTGGAAAAATCTCAATGAAATCTGTAGATGAGATAATAGCACCATATCAATGTTCACTTCCTGAGTTTGATAGTTGTACTGTAGTTACTTAAGAGAACTTTTAGGGTTAAAGAGACATCATTTTCTTAGCATACCAACGATTCAGGAAAAAAATATATATACAGATATAGATAGAAGAATAGAGCCAACATGGTAAAATGTTAACATTTGGGGAATATAGATGAAGAGTCTATGGCAATCCTTTGTACTGTTCTTACAAACCTTCTGTGAGTTTGAAATTATGTCAGAGTAAAAAGGTTTTTCCGATTGTCCTGAAAAGACCTTAGGAAATCTAATATAAGAAGACCACAGTTATCCACGGCCAGCTGAGATACGGCTGGGTCCTGGGCCTCTGTAATATTCTGAATTTTGAATTTTGCTAGGTATAATCAGGGTATTATGATCATGCTTTAAAATGTCTTTATATTGTTAGAGACTCATACTGAAATATTTACAGGCACAATTATGGGAAAACTGAGATTCGCTTTAAGACTTTCCAGCAAGAACAAAACCAGAAAAAAGGGTAGAGGAACCAGAGAGATGAAACGAGATTGGTGAAATAGGAATAATGATTGAAGCTGGGTGAAGGGTATGTGGGTTTCAGTGTATAATTCTCTCGACTTTAGTGTATGTGTGAAAATTCTATTAAAAAGTGGGTTTGTTTGTGTTTTTTAAATAGAAGACTTCTTCGATGGCAGGGAAATAAGTGTCACAAAGTGTCTGTGCTTGGCTTCCCAGGAGAGCTGTAGAGCCTTCTGGGGAGTTTTCAATTGGAATGATGTAGAAACCCAAACTTTCTGACTTCCCAAGCTTGGCTTTTTGGCGTCACCAGGAAATGTTTACTAATTGCTGGGAGACAGTTCAAGGGACTGGAAAGAGCAGAGGTAGGCTGTGCAGGGCAGCAGGACACCTGCTAAGTTTCAGTGGGGGGCCCAGAGCCACCGCTGCCCACGCTGGGCATTCTGGGCAAAGGGTTGCTCAGGGCTGGACTGCCCACGACCCTTGCCTGCTTCCCATCACCCAGAAACAGGTGACAAGAGCTACTCCTCATGGTGACCCCCCTGAGGCACCCAGAAAAGCATGTGCTCTTCCACAAGACAGGGAAGTGATTGCCACACATTTCTGAGAGTTTTCTATTGAAAATGGGTATTGTTTTCCCCAAAGCTTTGGTTTCCAAAAGAATAAGTTTTAGGTATCAGGAAAGAACTATTCATCTAGAGTACTCTCCTTCTCAAATAATATATGGCTTCAGCCAGGCACGAGATAACCAGTGGGGAAATCTGTGAGGAGATAGAACGCCTTTAAGAAACGGAGACGGGAACTTCCCTGGTGGTCCAGTGATTAAGACTCCACGCTTCCATTGCGGAGGGCACGGGTTAGATCCCTGGTCGGGGAACTAGGATCCTGCATGCCACACGGCGTGGCCAAAAAAAAAAAAAAAAAAAAAAGAAGAAGAAGAAGAAAAAGAGAGGAACAGCTGCCCATATTGGTATCATAGGTTGCAAGAAGGAAACAGACTCTAAATTGGGAGGGCTGGGTTCCAGGTGCAGCAATAAGTTGATCAGGCATAGAGAAAAGGTAGCTGGGGAATGGTTGCAGGCACTCAGGTGGGAGACCCTTTGCAGCCAGGGCGCAGTTCCACTCATGCCTGGTATAAGCTGCCAGCTTCCTGGTGAGCTTTGAAACAGAGATGTCGGCCCAACTAGGGGTCCACTGGGTGGTCTCAGTGGACCTGCTTTGCTGGTCCACTGAGAGAGAGGGGCCTGCTTTGCTGAGTACCCACTCTGCGGTAGGCACTTTGCTTCCATTACTGGACTTCATCTATAGGATAACCATCCAAGGTAGGTGTTGTAGGTACCAGAGATGTTTACCGATGGGGAATTTACCCCAGGTTACCCTATTAGGAGATGATACAGCCAGGGGACTCACCCAGGGCTCGCTGATTCCAAAGCCCTTACCAGAGATCTCATGCCCATCCAGACAACTGCTCCTCCCGCCCGCAGGCTGCAGCGATGGCCTTGGAGCCAGGACACCTGAGTTCCAGCTCCATTTTTGGTTGGTTGCAGGGTTTGGGTTGCTTCTTCTACCTCAGAGGGTCACAGTAAATACCAAATATGATAAGGCCTGATTTCAGGACTTTGTAAAATTTTATGTTATTCTTCTTTTTACAGAGGTAGGTGCAGAGAAGTCTTGCTGGCATTTGCTGATGGCTAACTGTTGAAATGCGTTTCACTGCTGGTTTCTTAGCGAGCAAAGTCTAGACGGGCACAACTGTGTCCAATGGCTGTTGTGTGTTGTTTTGAATTTTGTCACTTCAGATCACTAATAACCCACTTACAGACTAAGTAGGCACTTATTCATATACAGAACAATTCTTATGCAAGGCTCAACCTGCCATCTGGTCCCATCCTGAATTATGCTAATTAGAAAGCATAGAGCTATGCAGTGGCAGAGTGGTCTGGAAAAGTCCCAACAATTGCTTAAAGGTAGAGAAACGGCATTCTGGAGCCCACTTGGAAGGCAAAGCACTAACAAGTGGTAATGGAGCGTGCTTTTTTCTTTGTCTAATGGAAGAGTTCGTCTCAACTGACGAGTGTCTTTTATTAAACAGTGAAATGCCCTTCCTGCAGACTTCTTTCCTTTGGCAGGGACTTGCTCTCTCTGATTCATGGGAGATGGATGCTAGACATGATAGATAGGTAGAAAGATAGATAGATAGATGATAGATAGATAGATAGATAGATAGATAGATAGATAGATGATAGATAGATAGATAGATGATAGATAGATAGATAGATGATAGATAGATAGATAGATGATAGATAGATAGATAGATAGATAGATGATAGATAGATGATAGATAGATAGATGATAGATAGATAGATAGATGATAGATAGATAGATGATAGATAGATAGATAGATGATAGATAGATAGATGATAGATAGATAGATAGATAGATAGATAGATAGATAGATGATAGATAGATGATAGATAGATAGATAGATAGATAGATAGATAGATGATAGATAGATGATAGATAGATAGATAGATAGATAGATAGATGATAGATAGGCAGGTAGATGTACAGCCAGGGCACTCACCCAGGTCTATCTGATTCCAAAACCTTTGCTAGAGACATAGTCAGTCTATATATCTATATCTGTATCTATATCTGTATCTATTTCTATCAATAGATAGATAGATGTGGAGAGAAACCACACAGCCTACGCTTCCCAGGGCCATCCTGACTCCAAGTCTCAAGCATGTGTTTACTCAGATTTAAATCTCAACTTTTGACTTGAAAAATGCATTCACTGTACTTATTTATATACCCTTTCAGGGATAGGCCAACAGATGTCGTTGAGACAAACAAGAAGAAAACACCCTTCTGATTTTCAAAGCTGGACAGATAGAAATCTCAGCAGTAGACTTTGGCCTTTGGTAGAAAGGTGGTGTGAGTCAGACCACACATTGGTCTATAAACTTGTTGCTGCCTCTGAACGGATTAGTTGGTTTGGAACTGTGAATGCACTGGGGCAGGTGTGTGATGGGGTCTCTCTGCTAAAGGTACTGCTACACCACATGGTGTCCACAATCATACATAATTACAAAAACAGCCTGGGCATGATATTAGACGTATGTAGCATTTCTTTCTGGACATATAAAAACTTATTAGATTCCTGTACTGGTCTGCCAGGGCTGCCTTAACTACATACGGTAGACTGGAGGGCGGCCTAAATAACAGAGATTTATTTTTTCACAATTCTGGAGGCTAGAAGTTCAAGATTAAGGTGCCAGTATGGCCAGGTTCTAGTGAGAGCTCTCCTCCTGGCTTCTCCTTCTGTCCTCACGCTGTGTGTGTGGTGCAGGGGTGTGGAGGGAGAGACAGACAGACAGAGACACAGAGAACGAGCTCTCTCTAGTGTCTCTTCCTATAAGGGCACTAATACCATCATGAGTCCCATCCTCATAACCTCATCTAAACCTAATTATCTCCCCAAAGGCCCCACCTGCAAATACCATCACACTGGGGGTTAGGGCTTCAACGTATCAATTTGGGAGAGGGCACAATTCAGTCTACAGTAGTTCTTCAATAAAAGAGATTTGAAAAATCTTGAAAAATGTCTGTTTCTTACAGATCCATTCTCCAGATCATGAGATGAGTATACTTTTCCTGTAAAGGGCAAATAGTAAATATTTCCAGCTTTGAAGGTCATGTGGTCTGTGGAGTAGTGCATGTTAGAATAAAGAGTGCGTACTTTGAAAAAACATATTTAACACCATAACCACATATTTAAAAATACTAAAAAGCAATGTTTAAGAAAATGAACCCCCAAATCTCTTCAGCATGTGTGTTAAACCAGAAGATGGAGAGGTACCATCTGGGGCAGGCGTGCTGCTGCACCTTGGACAGGAAGGCTGCTACTTAGGAGCAAAGCTGAGTCTGGAAGCCGGGGCTCTGGGCTCCCAGCCCAGGGGTGGCCCAGTGCTATAAAGAGCACACCCTCTGGGGTCAGACTCCTGCAGGAAATCTCACTCCACCTGCCTTTTGACAGCCCAAGCCCCCACACAAACCTCCCCCAGCATCAGCTACGGGGATGACAAAGGGGTCTGGGAGCCCCCCAAACAGGCAGGACAGAGTAGGAGTGGGGTTCGCAGGTGGCACTGGTCTGCTTTTTCTCCAGAAGCTCTCCCTGTGAGCCCCTTTGGAGAGGGGGGTCAATGGGGGGATGCCCAGCTGTGACTGCTGGGAGGCCACATGAGCCCTGCCTGCCAACCGCCTGTGTCCTCTTTCAAAGGGTCACTGCCAAGGGAAGCTGGGCACTGGCTTTGGAAAGTGTCCAGAGATGTTGTTGCTCTTGGATCCCAGATTCAAGGAGCTGAACGATCGAATGAACATTTCACTCCCTGCACCTTTTTTCCAATCTCAGAAACAACCTTATCGAGTTCTGTTAGGAGGTGCAGGTGACAAGTGACTAGGAGCTGACGACCCATTGATGCTCCGGATTCCTCCTCGCTCCAATCACCATCATCCTGCCAGCCCTCGTTGGCACTGCTGGCCCCTGCTTGGCTCAGACAAACAGCCTGATGAGCCAGGGGCAGCAGGTAGCCCAGAATGGTGGGGACAGCAGGTGACCGCCCTGGCTGGGAAGGGTCTGCTCATCACACACGTCTACCCACTAAGCCTCAACGAACCCCCTTGAGGCTTTGCAGACACTCCCAGCTTCTCCCAGTTGCAGATGCCCAGAAGGTTTTCTGCATCCAGGAGATGACCGGGGACATGAGAAGACACAGATATCAGTCAAATCGCCATGTGAAAATCCAGGGAAAAGCCCTCTTTTCTACTGGATCCAGGTGCATGAGGTTAAGGCTGGCATATTTATTTTTTAATCAGAGAATTCTTCTGAGATTCAAAGGAAGGGGAAATAAACACAATGCCTCACCTGACACAGGCACGTTACACATCACTACCACGTTCTGGAGGAGCCCCCTGTCCCTGTGGGCTGAAGCTTGGCTGGCTGCCCAGGTATGTTCTTCAGCACACCTGCTGGGCTGGTTCTGCAGGGCCTGGTGGGGCTAGCTTTAACCTGTAACCGCCTCAGCAAGAGGTCCTGAGGACAGCAGGCCAGTTGTCTGGGCCCTCAGAGGCACCATGAAACCAGCTAGAAACTACCCCCTGCCTCCTGATCCTCTGGGGCTGCACAGGAACCAGCTGGAAGGCCCCGAGCTTCCAGGACTCACCCACATGTCCAACAATTCTGCCCCAGGTTCTCTGATGCCAGGTGAGGATGCTGATCCAGTGACCACCTGGGACAATTCCTAAATGCCATCTTAGCATGACCCAAAGCCACACTGCCTGTTGAGGAATGGGCAGGGGAAATTTAACTGGGACTGACAGAGAGATGTTATCAAAGAGCATGGAAGTGCCTGGAGCCTTCCTCTGCTTCCTGCATGCAGCCCCTAGAACCTGGGGCTGGGGAGGCCACCTGCCCCTCCTTCCTGTCCAGGGCCCAGTTCGTTGTGTGCTCAGTGCTGATGAGAAGGAAGGACAAAGGAAAGGAGGGTGGACTGGGTTGAATAGTGTCCCCCCAAAATCTCTGTCCACCTGGAACCTCCGAATGTCACCTTCTTTGGAAGTGGGGTCTTCGCAGATAGAACTAGTTAAATGAAGATGAGGCCATACTGCGTGAGGGTGGGCCCCAAATCCAGTGACATATCCTTATAAGAAGGCTGTGTGAAGACACACAGGGAGGAAGGCCATGTGAAGATTGAGGCAGAGATTGGAGTGATGCAGCTACGAGCCAAGAATTGCTAGCAACCAACAGGAGCTAGGAGAGAGGCATGGGACTGGTTCTCCCTCAGAGCCTCCAGAAGGAATTAACCCTGCTGACACCTTGATTTTGGACTTCTGGCCTCCACAGCTATGGGAGAATAAATTTCTGTTGTTTGAAGCCACCCAATTTGTGGTACTTTGCTACGGCAGCCCTAGGAAATTAATACAGAGGGAAGGAAGGGAGGAAATTTTTTTTGAGAACTTATTATACACCAGGTACCACATTTGGTATATTCCACATACATTACCTCATTTAATCCTCAAAACAACTCTGAAGGGTAGATCTTTTAATTATTCTCATTTGAACAGTGAGAAAACTATGACTGAATAAGTTAGTTGTCCTCGGTCCTTAAACTAGAGAGCGATAGAGCTAACTTCTCTCTCTTTGTCCTGTAGCTCTGCCCCTTAGTGCCTGGGGAGTGAGCAAGTTAATATAATAAACCATCCCTTGCTGATATATCCATTCTGGAAGTACATGTGCATTGTAAATGGGTCCATCCACACACTGTCCCCCCAATTATGACCCTGTCAATGGCATTTTAATGTCTGGGCAGATGGGAAGATGTCCCATGGCAGAGCAGATGAGGGAGAATGGCCCTCCGCACCCCACAAAGCACACCATGTCCATTTCCAGAGAAACACAATGGGATTCTCATTGCTGTTCTTCCTGACAGCCAGAAGTCATTGTGATGACATATTTCAAAGATATAACAACATCTGTCAGAGACAACATCGAGGCCAAATATGACTGTGGTGCTGCAGATGATGAAACTCAGTGTTGCTCACAATTTTTGTCCATATGACGCATAAGGTTACTCAAATGGAAAGGATGAGTTACCAGGTTAGGGTGGGTCTGAAATCCAATATGACTGCAGTCCTCAAGGGAAGAGGGAAATTTGGACATAGAGACATAGACACACAGGGGAAAGGTGGTCATATGAAGACGGAAGCAGAGATTGGAAGTATGCTGTCCCAAGGAACACTTGGGATCACCAGGACCTGGAAGAGGAAGGATTCTTCCCTAGAACCTTCAGAGGGAGCTTGGCCCTGCTGGCAACTTGATTTCACACTTCTGGGCCCTGAGCTATGATAGAATAAATTTCTGTTGTTTAAGCCACCCAGTTAGTAGTACAGTTGATCCTCATTATTTGTAGATCTGTATTTGCAAATTTACCTACTCCCTAATGTGTACTTGTAACCCCCAAATCAATACTCATCAGAGCTTTCGTAGTCATTCGTGGATGTGTACAGAGCAGGGAAAAAAGTGAGTCACCGAACATGTATGTTTCTGGCTAAGGTCACAGGAGGCAATGCTCTGCGTTCTGGATTCGGTTCTCAGACTATAAACAAGTGTCCTCTCGGCAACCTATGTAGTACTATGTTTTTGCATTTTTGTTCTTTTTGTTGGTTCTGCTGTTTAAAATGCTCCAAAGCATGGTGCTGAAGTGCTGTCCAGTGTCCTAAGCACAGGAAGGCTGTGATGTGCCTTACAGAGAAAATACATGCCTTAGATAAGCTTCATTCAGGCACGAGTTACAGTGTTGTTGGCCGTGAGTTCAATGTTAATGAATCAACAATACATATGGAAAAAGGTGTCTTTAAACAGACACACACACAAAATAAGATTATGTATTTATGAGTTATGCAAATGAAAATGGTTGTGGCCAGAGGCTCTCAGGAACCCAACCCTATCTTTCGTATAGGAACAATGGCTCAGTATTTGCTGATTCAGTGTTTGTAAACTTTATAGACCAGAACTACCGCAAATAATGAGAACTGATCATACTTTGCTACAGCAGCCCCAGGAAGCCAAAAAAAGCCCTATTCAGACTTACCAAGAACCTTGCAAGCCTCTTGGATGAGCTTAATGGTGATGACATCATCATACACTGTGTAAGTCATGAAGGCATCCTGCACTTCTGCAGAAGCTCTGAAAGATAAATCAAGGTGCAATGGAAATCCAGCAACTGGAGCTTCGCCCCAGGAATATATCCACCAACCCAGCAAGATATAGAAAGAACACTCCTGATCATAAGGGATGGGAAGCATTAGAGTGTTTGGGTGTCAGCTCTTCAAAGAAGCCTTCCCTGGAGCCCAGTTTGGATCAAGAACTCCCTTCTTTTTTTTTTTTTTTTTTTGTGGTACGCGGGCCTCTCACTGTTATGGCCTCTCCCGCTGCGGAGCACAGGCTCCGGACGCGCAGGCTCAGCGGCCATGGCTCACGGGCCCAGCCGCTCCGCGGCATGTAGGATCTTCCCAGACCAGGGCACGAACATGTGTCCCCTGCATCGGCAGGCGGACTCTCAACAACTGCACCACCAGGGAAGCCCAAGAACTCCCTTCTTGAGTACCCACAGCAGGCTATGAGTTCCCCCAACTTTTATTCAGATTATTGGTCTTACCCTCTAGACTGGGTTCCTTGATTGTGACTTTTATTGTGACATCTTTGAAGCCCCTGCAGACGGCACTGTGCTTGGCATGTGTTAAGAACCTAATACATGGTAGTGAACTTGGAGCTCTGTGGTCTTGGAGCCTCCTTCTCTGAAGCAGGTAGAGTAGCTCACAGTTTTACACTGTGCTTGGCTGGGTTGTAGGAGTTACTGCTGGACTTTGGTCTTGCAACAGCTAACCAGACCTGGTGAAGAGAGGCTTAATCTGGGAGTCAGAAAGTTTGCACTCTTGGCTTGGCTCTTGTGTGAATCACTAAAGTGTAGTTAGCAATTCAGTCAACTTAGGGGGAAGGAGGCAGGTCAGGGAATGCTTCCCTGAGAAAGGGAGGTTTCATTGGAACCGAGGAATGGGTAGGCCAAGAGGAGCATTCTGGACACAGAGAATATGCTTCGTGGCAGCAGAGAGCACATTTGAAGAGCAGCGAAGGGTACAGAACATTTGAATTTATCTCAGAACACACCATAGAATCTTGGAATTGGGAGAGGCGAGAAATTTCCTAATCGTCCAATTTCCCACCTTATAACTCAGCTTTTTCCTAACAAGAATCTCACTTCCCTGCAAGGCAGTACATTCTATTCACAGATTACTCTCTCTGAAAGAAGGTTCTTTCTTAAGTTGAGCTGAAACCTACTTCTGAGCCCTATTAATGCCTTCTATTTTTGAGCATCTGCTTTTGGCCACAGATGAGAGATTATTTCTAATCACCCCTTGTACTGTTGAGGAAACTGATGCTCAGAGAGGTTAGTGTCTTGGCAGCATCAGCCAGGGAACAAATGAAGGATCTCTGAAGACCACATACATCCTGCATTTTGCTGCTGCTACTGGCCTTAGTTCTGCCCTTAGGGGAAAGGCAAACTGGGCTGGTCCCACCTCCAGATACCTAGCCCTCTGTATTTGAAGATCCTTACTCACTCCTAAATCTTTGAATTTTTCTCCTTTTGTCTTTCTGGAATTCATCATCTTCACTGTAAAATACGGTAATGATAACTGTCCCACATTTCTGACAGGAGTATGGATAAGGATAAAATAGGATGGCCAAAGGGACAGAGCTTGGGGAAAATGAGACACACCATCTCATGTGCCAGGAGGAGCTGCAGTCATACTGAGGATACAGAGGTGGCCTGAGGAACTGGGGAGTGACTCGGGCTGGGAGGCAGGAGACTGTCCCAGGCCCATCCTGACACAAATGAGCTCTGAGGGAAAAATCACTCCCTCTCTTTAGGCCTCAGTTTCCTTTTCTGTAAAATAAAGGAAGTGGTTGGTGAATTCAGTGCTCCTCAACAATTTTTTCAATCCATGTTCCTCCTCTGCATACACATACTCACTGGGGATTCTCAGACAGCCCCAGGGGCCCTGACCCTGCAGTCGTACATGACTGAACTAGAAGCTCATTGAATTTCCCTCTGTTTGTAAGGCTTCCTGCTCGGGTGCATGTCTGTACAGTGGTCACTAAGCATCAGCAGATGCAGCTTTTCAGAGAAACTGGTGGGGCCCGGGGAAGATGGGGGATCTAAACCACTACCTCTCCCTTGAGTGGGGTGCTCTCTGCCATGTGGCCATCACCCTCCACCTCCTCCCCAGGGCCTATGGGCCTTTGTGAAAACACGTGCCCTGCTTCTGTGTCTATGAGCAAAATAGAAATGTAACGGGCAAGGCCCATATTTAAACTTGACATGGTGCCATGGTTTGTTCTGAAGGCCCCAGAAAGATTATGTCATCTCCAGGACCCTTGGAAATAGAACAAACTCTGTAG